>ONZH01017647.1:0-134238 GCA_900303285.1 Rhinella marina
CTCACAATTGTTCACTGGACTGTAGTTTATATAATTGAGTGAAAAAAATTATTCTCTAGACTGCGGCTAGTGTATCGCACACCTCACAATTGTTCACTGGACTGTAGTTTATATAATTGAGTGAAAAAAATTATTCTCTAGACTGCGGCTAGTGTGTATCGCACACCTCACAATTGTTCACTGGACTGTAGTTTATATAATTGAGTGAAAAAAATTATTCTCTAGACTGCGGCTAGTGTATCGCACACCTCACAATTGTTCACTGGACTGTAGTTTATATAATTGAGTGAAAAAAAATTATTCTCTAGACTGCGGCTAGTGTATCGCACACCTCACAATTGTTCACTGGACTGTAGTTTATATAATTGAGTGAAAAAAATTATTCTCTAGACTGTGGGTAGTGTATCGCACACCTCACAATTGTTCACTGGACTGTAGTTTATATAATTGAGTGAAAAAAATTATTCTCTAGACTGCGGCTAGTGTATCGCACACCTCACAATTGTTCACTGGACTGTAGTTTATATAATTGAGTGAAAAAAATTATTCTCTAGACTGCGGCTAGTGTATCGCACACCTCACAATTGTTCACTGGACTGTAGTTTATATAATTGAGTGAAAAAAATTATTCTCTAGACTGCGGCTAGTGTATCGCACACCTCACAATTGTTCACTGGACTGTAGTTTATATAATTGAGTGAAAAAAATTATTCTCTAGACTGCGGCTAGTGTATCGCACACCTCACAATTGTTCACTGGACTGTAGTTTATATAATTGAGTGAAAAAAAATTATTCTCTAGACTGCGGCTAGTGTATCGCACACCTCACAATTGTTCACTGGACTGTAGTTTATATAATTGAGTGAAAAAAAAATTATTCTCTAGACTGCGGCTAGTGTATCGCACACCTCACAATTGTTCACTGGACTGTAGTTTATATAATTGAGTGAAAAAAATTATTCTCTAGACTGTGGCTAGTGTATCGCACACCTCACAATTGTTCACTGGACTGTAGTTTATATAATTGAGTGAAAAAAATTATTCTCTAGACTGTGCGGCTAGTGTATCGCACACCTCACAATTGTTCACTGGACTGTAGTTTATATAATTGAGTGAAAAAAATTATTCTCTAGACTGCGGCTAGTGTATCGCACACCTCACAATTGTTCACTGGACTGTAGTTTATATAATTGAGTGAAAAAAATTATTCTCTAGACTGCGGCTAGTGTATCGCACACCTCACAATTGTTCACTGGACTGTAGTTTATATAATTGAGTGAAAAAAAATTATTCTCTAGACTGCGGGCTAGTGTATCGCACACCTCACAATTGTTCACTGGACTGTAGTTTATATAATTGAGTGAAAAAAAATTATTCTCTAGACTGCGGCTAGTGTATCGCACACCTCACAATTGTTCACTGGACTGTAGTTTATATAATTGAGTGAAAAAAAAAATTATTCTCTAGACTGCGGCTAGTGTATCGCACACCTCACAATTGTTCACTGGACTGTAGTTTATATAATTGAGTGAAAAAAATTATTCTCTAGACTGCGGCTAGTGTATCGCACACCTCACAATTGTTCACTGGACTGTAGTTTATATAATTGAGTGAAAAAAAATTATTCTCTAGACTGCGGCTAGTGTATCGCACACCTCACAATTGTTCACTGGACTGTAGTTTATATAATTGAGTGAAAAAAATTATTCTCTAGACTGCGGCTAGTGTATCGCACACCTCACAATTGTTCACTGGACTGTAGTTTATATAATTGAGTGAAAAAAATTATTCTCTAGACTGCGGCTAGTGTATCGCACACCTCACAATTGTTCACTGGACTGTAGTTTATATAATTGAGTGAAAAAAATTATTCTCTAGACTGCGGCTAGTGTATCGCACACCTCACAATTGTTCACTGGACTGTAGTTTATATAATTGAGTGAAAAAAATTTATTCTCTAGACTGCGGCTAGTGTATCGCACACCCTCACAATTGTTCACTGGACTGTAGTTTATATAATTGAGTGAAAAAAAAATTATTCTCTAGACTGCGGCTAGTGTATCGCACACCTCACAATTGTTCACTGGACTGTAGTTTATATAATTGAGTGAAAAAAAATTATTCTCTAGACTGCGGCTAGTGTATCGCACACCTCACAATTGTTCACTGGACTGTAGTTTATATAATTGAGTGAAAAAAATTATTCTCTAGACTGCGGCTAGTGTATCGCACACCTCACAATTGTTCACTGGACTGTAGTTTATATAATTGAGTGAAAAAAATTATTCTCTAGACTGTGGCTAGTGTATCGCACACCTCACAATTGTTCACTGGACTGTAGTTTATATAATTGAGTGAAAAAAATTATTCTCTAGACTGCGGCTAGTGTATCGCACACCTCACAATTGTTCACTGGACTGTAGTTTATATAATTGAGTGAAAAAAATTTATTCTCTAGACTGTGGCTAGTGTATCGCACACCTCACAATTGTTCACTGGACTGTAGTTTATATAATTGAGTGAAAAAAATTATTCTCTAGACTGCGGCTAGTGTATCGCACACCTCACAATTGTTCACTGGACTGTAGTTTATATAATTGAGTGAAAAAAAAATTATTCTCTAGACTGCGGCTAGTGTATCGCACACCTCACAATTGTTCACTGGACTGTAGTTTATATAATTGAGTGAAAAAAATTATTCTCTAGACTGCGGCTAGTGTATCGCACACCTCACAATTGTTCACTGGACTGTAGTTTATATAATTGAGTGAAAAAAACGTATTCTCTAGACTGCGGCTAGTGTATCGCACACCTCACAATTGTTCACTGGACTGTAGTTTATATAATTGAGTGAAAAAAATTATTCTCTAGACTGCGGCTAGTGTATCGCACACCTCACAATTGTTCACTGGACTGTAGTTTATATAATTGAGTGAAAAAAATTATTCTCTAGACTGCGGCTAGTGTATCGCACACCTCACAATTGTTCACTGGACTGTAGTTTATATAATTGAGTGAAAAAAATTATTCTCTCTAGACTGCGGCTAGTGTATCGCACACCTCACAATTGTTCACTGGACTGTAGTTTATATAATTGAGTGAAAAAAAATTATTCTCTAGACTGCGGCTAGTGTATCGCACACCTCACAATTGTTCACTGGACTGACTGTAGTTTATATAATTGAGTGAAAAAAATTATTCTCTAGACTGCGGCTAGTGTATCGCACACCTCACAATTGTTCACTGGACTGTAGTTTATATAATTGAGTGAAAAAAATTATTCTCTAGACTGTGGCTAGTGTATCGCACACCTCACAATTGTTCACTGGACTGTAGTTTATATAATTGAGTGAAAAAAATTATTCTCTAGACTGCGGCTAGTGTATCGCACACCTCACAATTGTTCACTGGACTGTAGTTTTATATAATTGAGTGAAAAAAATTATTCTCTAGACTGCGGCTAGTGTATCGCACACCTCACAATTGTTCACTGGACTGTAGTTTATATAATTGAGTGAAAAAAACGTATTCTCTAGACTGCGGCTAGTGTATCGCACACCTCACAATTGTTCACTGGACTGTAGTTTATATAATTGAGTGAAAAAAATTATTCTCTAGACTGCGGCTAGTGTATCGCACACCTCACAATTGTTCACTGGACTGTAGTTTATATAATTGAGTGAAAAAAAATTATTCTCTAGACTGCGGCTAGTGTATCGCACACCTCACAATTGTTCACTGGACTGTAGTTTATATAATTGAGTGAAAAAAAATTATTCTCTAGACTGCGGCTAGTGTATCGCACACCTCACAATTGTTCACTGGACTGTAGTTTATATAATTGAGTGAAAAAAATATTCTCTAGACTGCGGCTAGTGTATCACACACCTCACAATTGTTCACTGGACTGTAGTTTATATAATTGAGTGAAAAAAAATTATTCTCTAGACTGCGGCTAGTGTATCGCACACCTCACAATTGTTCACTGGACTGTAGTTTATTATTAGTGTTGAGGTGAAAAAATTATTTCTCGACTGCTGAGCTAGTGTATCACACCCACACAATTGTTCACTGGACTGTAGTTTATATAATTGACGTGAAAAAATTATTCTCTAGACTGCGGCTAGTGTTTCGCACACCTTCACAATGTTCACTGGACTGTAGTTTAATAATTGAGTGAAAAAAAATTATTCTCTAGACGTGGCTAGTGTATCGCACACCTCACAATTGTTCACTGGACTGTGTTTATATAATGAGTGAAAAAAATTATTCTCTAGACAATGGGCTAGTGTATCGCACACCTCACAATTGTTCACTGGACTGTAGTTTATAATAATTGAGTGAAAAAAATTATTCTCTAGACTGCGCTAGTGTATCGCACACCTCACAATTGATTCACTGGACTGTAGTTATATAATTGAGTGAAAAAAATTATTCTCTAGACTGCGGCTAGTGTATCGCACACACCTCACAATTGTTCACTGGACTGTAGTTTATATAATTTGAGTGAAAAAAATTATTCTCTAGACTGCGGCTAGTGTATCGCACACCTCACAATTGTTCACTGGACTGTAGTTTATATAATTGAGTGAAAAAAATTATTCTCTAGACTGTGCGGCTAGTGTATCGCACACCTCACAATTGTTCACTGGACTGTAGTTTATATAATTGAGTGAAAAAAAATTATTCTCTAGACTGCGGCTAGTGTATCGCACACCTCACAATTGTTCACTGGACTGTAGTTTATATAATTGAGTGAAAAAAATTATTCTCTAGACTCTAGACTGCGGCTAGTGTATCGCACACCTCACACCTCACAATTGTTCACTGGACTGTAGTTTTATATAATTGAGTGAAAAAAATTATTCTCTAGACTGCGGCTAGTGTATGTATATCGCACACCTCACAATTGTTCACTGGACTGTAGTTTATATAATTGAGTGAAAAAAATTTATTCTCTAGACTGCGGCTAGTGTATCGCACACCTCACAATTGTTCACTGGACTGTAGTTTATATAATTGAGTGAAAAAAATTATTCTCTAGACTGCGGCTAGTAGTGTATCGCACACCTCACAATTGTTCACTGGACTGTAGTTTATATAATTGAGTAATGAAAAAAATTATTTCTCTAGACTGCGGCTAGTGTATCGCACACCTCACAATTGTTCACTCACTGGACTGTAGTTTTATATAATTGAGTGAAAAAAAATTATTCTCTAGACTGCGGCTAGTGTATCGCACACCTCACAATTCACACAATTGTTCACTGGACTGTAGTTTATATATAATTGAGTGAAAAAAATATTCTTCTCTAGACTGCGGCTAGTGTATCGCACACCACACACTCACAATTGTTCACTGGACTGTAGTTTATATAATTGAGTGAAAAAAATTATATTCTCTAGACTGCGGCTAGTGTATCGCACACCTCACAATTGTTCACTGGACTGTACTTTATTATAATTGAGTGAAAACAAAATTAATTCTCCGGAAGACTGCGGCTTAGTGTATCACACACCAGCAGCACCTCACAAATTGTTCACTATGGACTGTAGTTTTTATCATTGTAGTGAAAAAAATTATTTCTAGAACTGCGGCTGAGTGTATCCGCACACCCTCACAATTGTTCACTGGACTGTAGATTTTATAATAATTGAGAGTGAAAAAAATTATTCTCTAGACTGGCCGGCTAGGTGTATCACACCCTCACAATTGGTTCACTGGACCTGGTAGTTTGATATAAATTTGAGTGAAAAAAAATTATTACTCTAGTCCTGGCCGGCTTAGTGGGTACGCACACCTTCACAATTCGTCCACGTGGACTTAGTTTATATAATTGAGTGAAAAAAAATTATTCTCTAGACTGCGGCTAGTGTATCACACACCTCACAATTGTTCACTGGACTGTAGTTTATTTAATTGAGTGAAAAAAACGTATTCTCTAGACTGCGGCTAGTGTATCACACACCACATAATTGTTCACTGGACTGTAGTTTATATAATTGAGTGAAAAAAATTATTCTCTAGACTGCGGCTAGTGTATCGCACACCTCACAATTGTTCACTGGACTGTAGTTTATATAATTGAGTGAAAAGAATTATTCTCTAGACTGTAGCTAGTATATGCACACCTCACAATTGTTCACTGGACTGTAGTTTATATAATTGAGTGAAAAAAATTATTCTCTAGACTGCGGCTAGTGTATCGCACACCTCACAATTGTTCACTGGACTGTAGTTTATATAATTGAGTGAAAAAAATTATTCTCTAGACTGCGGCTAGTGTATCACACACCTCACAATTGTTCACTGGACTGTAGTTTATATAATTGAGTGAAAAAAATTATTCTCTAGACTGCGGCTAGTGTATCGCACACCTCACAATTGTTCACTGGACTGTAGTTTATATAATTGAGTGAAAAAAATTATTCTCTAGACTGCGGCTAGTGTATCACACACCTCACAATTGTTCACTGGACTGTAGTTTATATAATTGAGTGAAAAAAATTATTCTCTAGTCTGCGGCTAGTGTATCGCACACCTCACAATTGTCACTGGACTGTTTTTTATATAAATGAGTGAAAAAAATTATTCTCTAGTCTGCGGCTAGTGTATCGCACACCTCACAATTGTCACTGGACTGTAGTTTATATAATTGAGTGAAAAAAATTATTCTTTAGACTGCGGCTAGTGTATCGCACACCTCACAATTGTTCACTGGACTGTAGTTTATATAATTGAGTAAAAAAAATTATTCTCTAGACTGCGGCTAGTGTATCGCACACCTCACAATTGCTCACTGGGACTGTAGTTTATATAATTGAGTGAAAAAAATTATTCTTTAGACTGCGGCTAGTGTATCGCACACCTGACAATTGTTCACTGGACTGTAGTTTATATAATTGAGTAAAAAAAAATATTCTCTAGACTGCGGCTAGTGTATCGCACACCTCACAATTGTTCACTGGATTGTAGTTTATATAATTGAGTGAAAGAAATTATTCTCAGACTGGGCTAGTGTATCACACACCTCACAATTGTTCACTGGACTGTAGTTTATAATTTGAGTGAAAAAAAATTATTCTCTAGACTGCGGTTAGTGTATCGCACACTCACAATTGTTTCACTGGACTGTAGTTTATATAATTGAGTGAAACAAAATTATTCTCTAGACTGCGGCTAGTGTATCACACACCTCACAATTGTTCACTGGACTGTAGTTTATTTATTGAGTGAAAAAAACGTATTCTCTAGACTGCGGCTAGTGTATCGCAACCACATAATTGTTCACTGGACTGTAGTTTATATATTGAGTGAAAAAAATTATTCCTCTAGACTGCGGCTAGTGTATCGCACACCTCACAATTGTTCACTGGACTGTAATTTATATATTTGAGTGAAAAAAATTATTCTCTAGGACTGCGGCTAGTGTATCGTACACCTCACAATTGTTCACTGGACGTGTAGTTTATATAAATTGAGTGAAAAAAATATTCTCTAGACTGCGGCTAGTGTATCGCACACCTCACAATTGTTCACTGGACTGTAGTTTATATAATTGAGTGAAAAAAATTATTCTCTAGACTGTGGCTAGTGTATCGCACACCTCACAATTGTTCACTGGACTGTAGTTTATATAATTGAGTGAAAAAAATTATTCTCTAGACTGTGGCTAGTGTATCGCACACCTCACAATTGTTCACTGGACTGTAATTTATATATTTGAGTGAAAAAAATTATTCTCTAGACTGCGGCTAGTGTATCGCACACCTCACAATTGTTAACTGGACTGTAGTTTATATAATTGAGTTAAAAAATATTTTCTCTAGACTGCGGCTAGTGTATCGCACACCTCAAAATTGTTCACTGGACTGTAGTTTATATAATTGAGTGAAAAAAATTATTCTCTAGACTGCGGCTAGTGTATCACACACCTCACAATTGTTCACTAGACTGTAGTTTATATAATTAGGTGAAAAAAAACGTATTTTATAGACTGACGCTGCTGTACAGCACACCTCACAATTGTTCACTGGACTGTGTGCAGACAAGATGGCGGTAGCTGCACTACAAGTCCCAGCCAGCAGTCGAGAGGAGGACAAAAAAAATGTCGTTGTAGCCCTTAGAAGGAGCGTTGGGTTCTTTGTGGATGATTTCTGCCTAACCAGATTCTAATTTCACGCCCTAACAGTGTGCGCTGCACTTCAAGTCCCAGTCAGCAGCCAGGAGGAGACCAAAAAAAAAAGTGCTTGTAGCCCTTAGAAGGGCTGTTGAGTTCTTTGTGGGTGATTCCTGCCTAACCAACAACTAAATTCAGGCCCTAACACTCTCCCTGACAGACAGCAGCTCTATCCCTAATCTCATGCAGACAGCGTATGACGCGAGCAGCGCGGGACCAGATTCTTATATTCCCAGGTCATCTGATCTGGCCAGCCAATCCCTGCTATCGACTTGTAGGGGCCCCACGTGATGCTAGGAGGTACCAAAGACTCTCCTGCATGTTGATTGGCTGAAAAAAGGCGGCTAACATGCAGGAAGAGGAAGTTGCCATTTCCTCGGGGATCGCGATATGCTCGTCTGAGTAGCGAGCATATGCGAATACCCTAATGCTCGAACGAGCACCAAGCTCGGGCGAGCATGTTCGCTTATCTCTAGTTACTTTGTTATTATGTTATACTAATTGTGGGGTATCCACCTTGTTTACTATATAAGCAATTCCATTAGGCCTTGATTTTCAAATTGTTGTGAATAACCTAATAGTCTAATAGTCTAATAGTCTAATTTTACTGTTAGTGGGGTGTACACTTGACATTGACTAACTTTTTTTACATATACAGTTAGTGTTACAGTACAGTATGTCCAACAGACAGTTGCCAGGGCCCTCCAAAGGAATGGAAGAAGGGGTTGGTAGTAGGAGCCACAGTAACAGGCCAGACCTGCCACTGTCATCCAGCAGTTGTGATTTTCTTTTGGTTTAGCTAGGGGATAGCAAGGACTGTTGGTGGCCTGCACAACGATGCACACATCCATATGCTGTATGTAACCTGCGTGTCGTACTGACGCACAGTAACTGTTTCACTACCAGAAAGGACTAGCTATTAGAGATGAGTGAATCCTAAAAGATTCAGGGATTCGGTATTCGGCCCGAATCCCACCGCGGGATTCGTGGATTCGGGCCGAATCACGAATCCCATTAAAGTCTATGGGAGACCCGAATCTTTTTGCAGGGGCCAAAGGTTCTGCACAGTCAAGTTTGCCCCAACATGTGAAAACCTCAGAAAATGATGGAAACACCTTGGAAATGCATAGGAAACACCAGGGGCAGCATGTAGGGATGCCTCTGAGGCTCCCTAAGGGCTCATTCAGACGTCCGTTTGGTGTTGTCCGTGTTTTGCGGATCCGCAATTTGCGGATCTGCAAAACACGGACAGAGGCCCATGTGCAGTCCGCAATTTGCGGAACGCACATGATAGAAATGCCTTTTCCTGTCCGTGGATCCCGACAAGAATAGGACATGTTTTATTTTTTTCTGGACCCATGGAACGGAAGTGCGGAGTGTGCCGTCCGCATCTTTTGCAGCCCCATTGAATGTGTCCGCACCCGGTCCGCAAATTGCGGATCGGATGCGGACGATTTTTGCAGACGTGTGAATGAGGCCTGAGGCTGAGGCTGATGCTGCAGGTCCCTACATTATGTAAATTTAGGACACATGTCACTGCCAGCCAATCACTGCTGGGGAGGTATAGGGGCTGTTACATCACAGCAGGCGTTCCCACAGGCTTCCCATCCCCTGATGCTGATTGGCTGAAAAAAACGGGCATTTCAAATTGGCAATGACTCACGAATCTTCACGAATCCGCGCTGCCTCGGGATGCCGAGCCGAAGCGGGCAAGATTCGTGCGAATCCAGAATCTTGCCGCTCGCGCTCGCTCATCACTACTAGCTATGCATGTTGCTGCAGTGCACAGTGATGTACACCGAGATACACTCTCCCTGCAGGCTGAGATATAGCACACGAGACAACAATTACTGGAGACACTATCCTTCAACAATGAAGGCATTACGTGAGGCAATTAAAGATAAAAGCTATGGGAAGTTGTCATCAGGTGGGTTGATGCTTCACGACAATGCACCAGCTCACAAGTCTCGCAAATCACAGGCTGCTATCAGGGAATGTGGCTGCGTGGAGCTTAATCATCCACCCTACAGTCCAGACCTGGCTCAGAGTGACTTTCTCTTTTGTATCCTGAAGAAATTTCTGCATGGGCAATAATTTCCTTATGATAATGCAGTCAAAGAGACGGTAACAGGATACCTGCAGCAGCAAGAAGTATCTTTCTATTCTGAGGGCATCCGATCACTGGAGGTGAAGGGGAATATTAGCAAGTTCAATTTTCTCCTACAATTTTTGTTTTCATATTCAGATAGATAACTTATTGAACACCCCTCATATAACATGCTTTTTGGGAGAGCTGGCAGGTCCTCTTACATGTAGAGTCAACATATTGTGCACATAATTTACAGAATACATTAATTCATCTGTACCTGTGCCCAGGCCATGCTTTTCCTTATATGAACACAGACTATGGCAGTAACTTTTATAATGTGGGAGGACTGTCAAGTACCTAGAGGGAATTCTCACAGGACAGCAGTGTGTACAAGCTATACTTAGATTTGGATCCGATTTGGATTCACAGCTCCAGTACCCTAAGGCACTAATGTTAACCACTAAGCCACCTCGCTGCTTGATCATAAGATTAATGATGCCTAGGAATGTGGCTTCCAGGGAAATTCCAGATGTTTCATGTGCAGAGATGCACCCAGGAGTATTTTACTGTTAGTTCTCATCAAGTGAGTGCTTCGTGAATTAAATCATTGACTGTTCTCAGTCCAGACCTCTCCTGGAGTGCACTAGGAAGCCCTCTAGCCAAATGAATGGTTTGTCATTCTGTGGCAAGAAGGACATAATAATAATAACAGTTCTTATTAACAGCATCATAATAGAAGTGAATGAGGACACCATACTTATAATTATACTGCTCACCACTGCAATTGCTGTGACGAGCAGGTAAACAGAGCAGAGAAAGCAGCTCTTGTATGATCACTGCCTTCTCTTCATACAGCAGATCGCAGGGGTGCCAGGAATCCGACCCTCACTGATGTGAAATTGATGACTTATGCTGAGTATAGGTCATCAATAGCAAAAAGCAGACAACCCCTTTAACTTAGAACTATTCTTATTTGTAACATATCAACTGTTTGTGCTCTTCCCTCCCATAACAGTTCCAGCCATATATGCTCCCTTCCAATTGCAGTGCCAGCAGCATACTGATCCCTCCCCATAACAGTACCAGCCACATACGGAACTGTTCCCTCCCCATAACAAAGGCAGCCACATACAGCTCTCTCCCTATAACAGTATCAGCCACATACTGCTCCCTCCCCATAACAAAGGCAGCCACATACAGCTCTCTCCCTATAACAGTATCAGCCACATACTGCTCCCTCCCCATAACATAGCCAGCCACATACAGCTCTCTCCCCATAACACTACCTGCCACATACTGCTCCCTCTCCATAACAGTACCAACTGTGATTGATCAGCATGTGGCTCAGAGGCAGGAGGCTCTGCACCCCTGATATAGAGCCTGAACTAATATTTGACACTAATATGGTATATGGACAGGAGACAACCCATTTGAAGTGCAGAGGAGACTCATAACACTCTCTCTTAGCCTTTATGTAACTCCCATCAAAACAGTATTTCAGTCAACTGGGTATTTTAACTAAAAAACATTGCTGCAAGTATTCTGCTTTGATTTTATTTCACCCATTTACTGATATGACCATGCCTGTGAAGCGGTTAAAATAGCCACATAATAAAATGTGTTTATGGAAAGAAGTCTTAGAATTTGTACCTAGAATGTACTTTTATGTTCTGTAGGTTCTTTTCCGTCAGCCTGATTCCCAATTCCATAATTTCTTCCCCAAATCCCCTGTGTGCATTCTGAAATGTCATTATATCTGAGAGCTGGGAATGCCTGTCACTTCAAATGTGAAGGAGATAGCAGACGTGCTCCTGAGACTACATTTAGCATTACAGAGTAAAGCTACATAATGTTAAGAACAGCCTCTCGAAAGGATATAGAACAAGAGCTTTTAACAGTGCCATTGCAAATATATTGAAATTCTTGGAGTGTTTGTTTTGCCCAGATGAATTATTGTACGGTGTCTATATTTGTTTCTGACAACTATAATGCAGCGACGCACAGATTTTAATTGCACACATCACAACACAGGTCGAATTGTCTTCTGATTGATGGTTTAACGCAAGCTAACTCGTATTGTTATTTATGTTGTACTGCCTATTCTACATCTCTTCACATACAATTCAATCATTAACCTCTTAAGGACCAGGCCTGTTTTGCATCAAGATTTTTTTCTTCATGGCTTTCTATGAGCTCTCTATGAACTTTTCTTATTTTTCTGTGGTAGTGGTATTAGAGCTTGTTTCTTGCAAAATAAGTTGTATTTTTCAATACCACCATCAGACAATGTGATTTTCTGGATTTGTTTTCTCATTTTGTCTCTCATAGTTGAGGTCTACCTATGATGTTAATTACAGACCTCTCTCATTAAGTGGGAGAACCTGCACAATTGGTGGATGACTAAATACTTTTTTTCCCCACTGTAGGAACGAGCCACCCCATTGAGGTGAATGGGATGGCTTCTTGTAATAACACCTGCTCACCACTGTGCTGTTGACGATGAGCAGCTAAACTATGAAGGGTAGGCTGTGCTTGCATGCTTCTCAACCAAATGATCGGTGGGGGTGTCAGGTTCGGACCCCACTGATCTGATATTGATGACCTGTCCTGAGCATAGGTCATTAATATTAAAATCACGGAAAACCCTTTTAAGCTCCTGGTCTCCATCTGCTCTCCAGGAATCCAGAGAAAGAAATTCTGATGTCTAACAATTAACATGCATCCTTCAGCATGTATGTAGATCACTGGGTCACACAAACTTAGGGAGACCTGTAACTGTCACCTTCTCTCTTCGATTTGTTTCTAGGCAAAGCCTAAACCAATTTTGTGGAGGAGACAGAAATGTCAAAAGAAGATTGTAGTAACTTGTTTTAGTAGTAGCTATAACTGTAAAACGTTTCACAAAAATCAAATGGCTGATTGACCAAATAAATATGCCAAAACTGAGTGTTTTCTATACTGTAAGAAACTAAGTGGATGTTGAGGCCCATTGCATATTAGAGGTGATTTACATTCTTACTTGACCACCGCAAAATGTAGCAGTGTTTTTTCTTCAGCTAGCATGCATCCAGTCATGTAAATTAAAGGTCACAAGACCCCAGTAGGTACAGGTATTGGGCTATTGTAGGATGTATAAATATGTGAATTTAGTGAATTCTTATCTATTGCCGTACCTTTGATTGAAGTTCTCTTGACGTGTGTTGACATTCTCTCTGCTGAACTTGACAAGCATGTCACTATTATTGATTAACTGCTTTAATGTGATAAGTGCCTGTCTAAACTAAATAAGAGCTTCCTGATATGATTAAAAAGTGATGAGTTTTACTAAGCCATATAAAATTACAAATATACCGACCAATGGAAAAGCTAAAAATCCTAGAGCAGATTTAAGGGCTAGTATTGGAAAATGTACTAAAGCACTGTTTGTGAGGGTGCAATGATATAGAATATAGATAGGGATCTGTAACAGTCAGTTTTAGAGCTTATGGATATAACAATGTTATGGGTCATGCAGGCGTTACACGTTAGATAGATGTGGTCAGTCCCAAGATTTTGGTGGGACCGGCAGACAATGCAATGTGTACCGAGGTCTCCCAACTATCTCCCAGTGGCAGATGTCGATGGAAGAAAGGTTTGGGCAGTTGAACCCTTTTGTTTTCAGGGAGATAAGCCACTGCTAGAGGAGTCTAGCTGCCTATTTCTCCCCTATCCTATTCAGGACATTGGCCAATCTGTGAATGGTGTTCGATAGACTTAGTTTTTGGCCAAAGGAGTATTAAGCCAACAGTTATCTAATGTGTACGGCCAACAGAGGTGGACTGGGAACTTAAAGTGGCCCTGGAAAAAATACTAAAAGTGGCCTCATTATGTAGTCTGGTCCAAATCGATAGAAGGCCAGGCCAGCAGTAGCATATTGTGGCACATTATGCCACCCCAACAGAGCCAAATACCACAGTTCATCACAAAATACTGCCAGCAGTACAAAATACATCCCCAAAACTTCCACTGGTCGGGCGTGATGAGGGCTCAGGTGGCCCCCTGGGCATCAGCCCATCAGGAAATTTCCCTGTAAGGTCTATGGCCAATCCACCCCTGACGGCCAACTTTGGTTGTTCTAGAGCTGTCATAGAGAAATATTAGGCCACTACTTGACCTCTATATGTCTCCAATTTCAAAAATAAAACCAACAAGCTTTATTGCATCACATTAAATTCAAATAAAAACATATCTATGGAAACCCCTTACATGTTTCGAGCCCTGGTCACAACAATTTCTGGGAGTTACTGGACAGTTTTTTTTCCTAGGAGTAGCAACGACTTACTGGGGAGTATTAACAAGGGAGCTTCAGTACAAAACCCTGGGCACATTTAACAATTATGCTGTAAAATATGTTGCCGTTTTAGAGAAACTCCCTTATCACTATTTAATAAAATGAAAACCTCTATTTGTAGTGTTCTCAATTATTTTCTGATTCCAGACTCCAACATACCCAATCTTTTTCATTTCCGCACCGCAGGAAGGAAGCTTTTCATATTCCCTAACATTCAGTGCTAGTGCTTAACTCTTCTTCTGCCAACACTTCATAATACTGTGCTGGGAAATAAATCTGATGGAACTGAACGTAACACTTAATGCTTTACTATATACAATACTATGTAAAAAGGAAATAGAGGCAGGTACAGTGTATTTTATTAGTACATTTTATGAGGTCATACTAAGTACTAAATAAATGTGCACACTTCATAGTATTTGTGTGACTGCACTTAACATGACTTCTGCATGTTCCATTTATGTGAATACTGTGTATGTGTCATGTCTTCTGTAGAGAAGTATGAATAAATTAGAAGTGCAACACACACTGGCACTCCAAAAAAAACCTCATTTTTGTGCTGCATTTAATATTCCCCATAGACTTTCATGCAACATTTGAAGCTGGAGTTTTCGTTGTCAAAAAAATGCTGCAAAACACGCCAGTAAAAATAATCACCAAAAACTGCAAATTTCCTTCCAAAAAACACACTATTGGGCAACTACTGGCCAGTTCCCCCACTGTCTAGACTGCTATTGTCTTCTAACATAATGGAAAGGACCAGTATGCGCATGCGTAGCAGTTCTGACAGGAAAATTATATTTTTACCACAATGGAAGTAAATTTTATTAATCTATAATTACCTGGTACAGACCTAGAGCCAATTTTGAAAATAGCCATCAAGTTTGCTTAGTGCCAAACTGTACCATTCACTAGAGAATCTCTAAAAATCATGAACAGGGACTCTTCAATAACTGCATTGACTTGTTTAAGATCTGTTGGGTGTAATCTAGCTGGATCTAGAGCCTTGTTAACTTGTTTATTTTATATAGTTTAGCTTGCTTCATATCTACATGTAGCCAATTTTGTGTATTTGATTTATTAACAGCAATGGTACCATCAGTAGCTTGTTTCTCTACTTTCCTATCTACAAATATTTAATGGGGTTATCTGGAGATTGATAATCATGACCTTTTCTCAGGATAGGTCATCATTTCACATCTGCGAGGGTCCAAGTCCAGGCACCCTGCCTGTGTAGCCTCCTTTATTTGGTTATTCAGATGACCTTCTATGTCTTCAGTGGTAATGGAGAGAGGTCTATACATTATACCAAACACTTTTTATCCATCATTGTTCATCTGTCTTTGTAATTCCGAGCAGTAAGAAGAGATGTAATGTAACATATTTGCCTTTCCATTACTGTTATATTGTACACTCGTGTACAGTGTGAAATCGGCATGGATATCAGCTTTTTATATATGTCTTAAAATGTGTGTGCTGTTAAATATTGCATTTCAGCAATGTGCGTGCTAATAGAAAACATGATGTGTTATATATTGGAAGCAATGAGGAGCTGGAACTGGCTCAAACTATTTTCTTGCCTGTGGATTCAATTACTTTTGGATTCAGACTAGCCTTGGCACATCTTCTGTCTGGGTGCTAATGACTTTTTACTCACATTCATTCATTGAGTTTCTTTGCTATCAAACATCTTGCGCTTGCATGTTATCAATATCAATGTCTGATTTGCTTCTTGCTTCATTGTATCAGCTAAATGTTACTCCCTCTTATTATCAACAAGACAGTGACATCATTTTGTCAGTTTGAGACAATGACTTGGGTTAATACAACTCGCCCTTAGCACTCTGCACAATTTATACATGATTGTAACAACATTGTATATATTAGGAATTATTCATGTTATTTCTATTTACCAAATCGTTGGAAGGCAAAAAACTTTTACGATTGTATTACAAAGGCTGCTTGGTTAATAAAAATGACACATTTTTGTGACATAACATTGTTCTATTAACCTCATTGTTTCGGGTAAAAAACAAACAAACAATCACTGATAAAGGTGCACTGCGGCGGTAGATGCAATTGATAATATATGGCTAAACCCTCATGCTGATGTTAAAATGAGACTTTCGCCAATATATTCTTATATCAACAACATACCGGAGCCCGCACATCCGCACAATTGGTTACCTTGTGTAGGATGTTTTTGTGGTACATGTGGTCCGCTGCAGGCATCCTCCATTGTATGCAATTTTGCTGGGGATTGCTGTTAGCAACGGACCACATGTGCAGGATTTACTCCCCCGGTTTGATATGCGCTACAGCATATGGGGTTGAGCACTTTTCTGCCATTTTAAACCATTTTTTTCAGTGATTGCGAAAAACAAACAAACCTTATTTAAATGGGTTTTCTGGGAGTTTAATATTGATGACCCATTGTCAGGATAGGTCACCAATATCTGAACTGTTGGGCTCTGGTGAGCATTGTAGCCTCCTCACAGCACCATACATTGTATAGCGGATGTGCTTGGTATTGTAGCCCAGCCCCATTCAGTTGACCAATGTGGCCAATGAACATGATGATATTGGCCTAGGAAGAGGAAGACTGACCTATGAAGAGGCATCTTCAATCAGCTGATCAGTGGGAGTTCTGGGAGTTCAAACCTCACTGATCAGATATTGATGTCCTATACTGGGAAAACATGTATGTAAAATTGAGTACACTCCTCACATTTTTATAAATATTTTATTATATATTTTCATGAGATAACACTAAAGATATGAGACTTTGATATATGTTTAAACCGCTGGCAACAAAATTGAGTACACCCCTAAGTGAACGTGGCCAAATTGTGCCCAAAGTGTCAATATTTTGTGTGGCTATCATAATTTTCCAGCACTGTCTTAACCCTTTCAGTACCGAGCCACTTTTCACCTCAAATCCGAGGCCATTCTAGGCCATTCTGAGATTGTTTTCTCTCCACATATTGTGCTTCATGACAGTAGTAAATTTGGGGCAAAATATTTCATTTTTATTTATGAAAAAATGCCAAATTTACAAAAAATTTGGAAAAATTAGCAAATTAACAGACATGGTTTTTTTAGTGCCATGTCTCATTTAAATAATTCCTGAGTTCCCCAGAAATTAAACCCCCCCCCCATTTTGGAAAGAGCACCCCCGTACGAACATTTTAAGTGGTAGAAAGGGTACTTTTTTTGCAAACTGGTGTCTCACAGAAGGCAGAAACTCTTGTAAAAGCTTTTCAAAGCACACATTTGTGAAAATGAAAAATTACTAGCAGACCCCAATTTTTCAGATTCACAAGGGGTTAAATGAGAAAATGCACCCAATGCATGTTCCCCTTTTTTCCATTAAAACAACACCCCATTTGTGCTAGTAGCCCGCTCTATGGGCACACAGCAGGCCACCAGAGGCAAACTGCAAAATGTGGTTTTTGCAGGCCAGATTTAACAGATATGGTTTTTTAATTGCCATGTTGCTTTTAAAAATTTCCTGAGGTCCCCAACAACTAAAAACCCAAGAAGTGACCCCATTTTGGAAAGAGCACCCCCGTACGGACATTTTAAGTGGTACAAAGGGTACATTTTCACAAAATGGGGTCTCACAGAAGGCAGAAATACAAGTAACAGCATTTCAAGGCACACATTTGTGAAAATGAAAAATTACAAGCAGACCCCAATTTTTCAGATTCACAAGGGGTTAAAGGAGAAAATGCACCCAATGCATGTTCCCCATTTTTTCCCCATTAAAACAACACCCCATTTATGCTTGTAGCCCACTGTATGGGCGCACAGCAGGCCACCAGAGGCAAACTGCAAAATGTGGTTTTTGCAGGCCAGATTTAACAGACATGGTTTTTTAATTGCCATGTTGCTTTTAAACATTTCCTGAGGTCCCCAACAACTAAAAACCCCAAGAAGTGACCCCATTTTGGAAAGAGCACCCCCGTACGGACATTTTAAGTGGTAGAAAGGGTACTTTTTACTAAACAGGTGTCTCACAGAAATGAATATGTAGTGACGGTGAAAAGTGGATATGTAAGTTACAGAGACTAAATGTGAGGTATAAAGTGAAAAAATTTCAGGGTACATCAGGGATGAAACTAATCCATGGATTGGTGGTAGATTCTGAAACAATCCTTGATGCACAGGCCAGGTTTTTCAGGGCACGTTTCGCAGTGGTATATAGTGTCCTTCCTAATCCCCCTTTTGGAACACACCCTGCATCGTTTTTGGGTCCTTCCCTTCCTCGCTGTTTGGGGGACCTCACCAGGGAAATGTTGACCTGGTACAACCCGGGCACCATAACTTGCAGAAGTACTGGGGGCCTCTTCTGCTTGGCTTTGACAAATTAGGGCCTTTATCACCACCTCTTGAAATTGTAGGAATGATCTTGTCTGGCCTGTAGATCTAAATAGCATGAATGCATTGTACAGCGCCACCTGTACAAGGTGCATGGCCAGCTTTTTGTACCACACTTTGGTTTTTCGTGTGGCATTGTAGGGCTTCAGAACTTGATCTGAAAGATCAACTCCTCCCATGCTCTTGTTGTAGGCCAGGATGCAGTCTGGTTTGGGGACAGTGGTAGTGGTACCACGTACACGGGCAGGGGAGCAGGTGTTGGGGTGAATACTGGTCAGTACAAGGACATCCCTCTTGTCCTTGTACTTAACCTCCAACATGTTCTGATTGAGGAGAGCACGGCTTTCTCCTTTTAGTAGTGGTTGCCCTACCAGGGATCTTGGGAGGCCTCTCTGACTTTCGCGTACTGTGCCGCACGCCACAGTAGCTAGGGATTGGAAGAGTGGTAGACTTGTGTAGAAATTATCCACATATAGATGGTAACCCTTATCTAGCAGTGGGTGCAGCAAGTCCCACACAATCTTCCCACTAACTCCTAGGCCGGGGGGCATTCTGGGGGTTCAATTCGGGTGTCCCTCCCTTCATAAACCCGGAACTTGTGAGTGTACCCAGAGCTACTCTCACAGAGTTTATACATTTTTATGCCATACCTTGCCCGCTTGCTGGACAGGTACTGGCGGAATGCTACCCTCCCTTTGAAAAGCAATAGGGTTTCGTCTATGCAGATATTTTGATCGGGGGTGTACACTTCTGAAAACTTTGTATTGAAGTGTTCAAGGTTGGGTCTAATTTTGTACAAACGGTCATATGCGGGGTCATTCTGGGGTGGGCATTGTGCATTATCGTTGTAATGCAAAAATTTTAGTATTGTTTGGAAGCGATGGTTTGACTGAAAATTGGAGTGTGGTACAAGGCATCCGCACTCCAATACTGTTTTATTTCTGTTTTTTTTTACAAGCCCCATGTGCAGCACGAGTCCCCAAAAGGTCGTCATCTCTGCAGCATTGACTGGGGTCCAACCTTGGGGTCTAGCGTATGGGGTTGTGGGGTTCTGGGAAATATATTGCTGGGCGTACAAATTTGTTTGGGTTACCATCAAATTAATTAAATCATCAGAGAAAAAGATTTTGAAAAAATCAATTTCTGTGAACCCTGCACAGTCTACCTAAATTCCGGGTCTGGCCTCAAAATCCGGAATTTGGGGCTGATAATTCTCAGGGGGTGGGGTCCATAAGGGTTCACTCTGCTGTCGTTCTGGGGCGTCTCCTAGAGGGTCCCTCATCAGCGGATGATGACGATGATGAGGGGGTGGAGGAGTAGAGGAAAGTGGCATCCTCTTCTCCTTCAGTAGCCGACTCGGTATCAGAGGCATGGATGGCGTATGCCTCTTCTGCCAAGTACACTCGTTGGGATGAATTGGACATTTTTGTTTTATTGGGGTGGGATGTGTAAAACTTTATTTAGTGTGATGGGTGTGTATATAGTGGTTTTAGACATGAAGGTGTTTTTTACAGTATTTACTTAGATATAAAAAAAAGGGGGAGGGGGAATTAAAAAAAAAGGTCTTTTCAGTAATAAAAGTATTCTGTTAAAAAAAAAAAAAGATTTACCGCACAAAAGAAAAATACAAAAAAAAGAGCAGACGCGATCAGTAATGGACACTACTGATCGGTGCTCAGTGCTTGCAAAATGCACGTACGCAGAAGGTGCGTTCGTACAAATTCCTAAACTGACACTAACTAAAATCTAACTACCACTAACTGTGGGGTTTTTTTTCACACAAGATATGTAAAAAAAAAAACCCCCAAAAATATGCAGATGCTGCTTTTACAGCACGCACGCACACAGATGGTGTGTGAGTGCAGAAACTGTAGTGAAAAAATTCACTACAATCCTCTGCAAACAGCACGTACACAGATACAGTGCGTTCGTGCAAAAACCTAAACTGACACTAACTGAAATGTATCTAACTACCACTAACTGTGGTAACTAACTTTTTTCACACAAGAAATGTAAAAAAAAAACCCCAAAAATATGCAGATGCTGCTTTTACAGCACGCACGCACACAAATGGTGTGTGAGTGCAGAAACTGTAGTGAAAAAATTCACTACAGTCCTCTGCAAACAGCACGTACGCAGATACAGTGCGTTCGTGCAAAAACCTACACTGACACTAACTGAAATGTATATATATATATATATATATATATATATATATGGATTTACATATATATATATATATATATATATATATATGATATATATCTGACTGACACTACCTAGAGTTTAAAAAAATGTGCTAACGCAGCATGCACGCACACAAAACATGTGTGCGTGCAAACACTGTAGTAAAAAAATCACTACAGTATAAAAAAACTGAACACTGGCTAAAAATGTAAACTTATATCTATATATATAGAGATATGGAGCTCTATATATATTTATATAAAAACCCTATATATAAAAAGTGGAAAAATGGCCAAAAAAGCCCAAAAAATAACGGGGGATGGGAAGGGACAGGGATGGTTTAGGTCTGTAACTTTTCTTTTTTTCTTCTTCTTTTTTTCTTCTTTTCTTCTTTTTTTATTTTCTTCTTTCTTCTTCTTTTCAGCACTTGTAAAGCTGTGGTGGAGAACCACAAGTCCCAGCAGGCCAACTAGCAGCACAGAGAAGAACAGAACTTCCCTGCATGCAGTCACAAGCTAGAATGGCTGCATTCAGGAAAGTTCTGCCCTTTCCTTTGCTGCTATAGCGCTGCCATTGGCTGGAGCGTTGTACCAGCCAATGGCAGCACTTGCAGGGGACGCCAAACACTGCTGTCCCCTGCTTCACCTCGGATGTGACTGGTGCTGACCTTTTCAGCACCAATCACAGCCGGACAGCGTCCCCTGCAGCTCCGTGAATGGATGAAAGCCATCCGGAGCTGCGATTGGCCGGTCTTCAGAGACTGACCAATCGCAGCGATAGGGGCTGCAGGGGGGGCGATAAAACCTCCCTAGCTCCTTAGCTAAGATGGCTGCCTGCCGTGCAGAGCAGCCATCATACCCCGGTCACCAAGCGATTTCGCTCAGGGACCGGGAGTACACAGCGTCGTACATGTACGGCGCTGGGACTTCTGCCCCGGCTTTTTGCGCCGTACATGTACGGCGCTGGGAGTCTAAGGGTTAAAGGGTTATTCCCATCTTAGACAATGGGGGCATAGCGCTAGGATATGCCCCTATTGTCTTATAGGCATGGGCATACCTATAGGGGGTGCAGAGGTAGCAGTCGCTACCGGGCCCAGGAGCCTGAGGGGCCCAAAGACCCTTGTGCCATATAAGAAGACACTGGTATTATAGAAAGTGCTAGTCAAGTTACATCTCTGGCTGGAGGGAAGGGGTTAGGCCAAGAATTTGGCAGGGAAGGGGTTGGGGGTCGGTTTTAATTTTTGACTCAGGCAGCATGAAGGCTATGTGCTTCCCTACCCTTGGCCACAAAGCTGAGGAAAGGGGGCCCAAGCTGAACTCTTACACCAGGGCCCATAAGCTTTTAGCTGCGCCATTGCTTATAGGTGCGGGTCCCACAGCTGGGACCTGCACTTATATTGAGAACGGAACGGTGCCCCAAAAGTGAAGCAGGGAGCACTGCGCATGTGCAGCCACCCTCCATTCATTTCTATGAGGCTGCCGAAAATAGCTGACCGCTGGCTCGGCTATTTCCGATAGCTACATAGAAATGAATGGGAGCAGTGGCCACGCATGCGTGGTGCGCTCCCATTCATTTCTATGGGAGCAGCGGGGAGCTGTGTCCGGTGGTGGCCGGCCCCCGGGAAACCCGGGGTCCTCCAGGCAAACCACTCCCTGCTCCATTCTCGATATAGTTGCAGGTCCCAGTAGTGGGACCTGCACCTATCAGACAATGGGTGCATATCCTAGCGATATGCCCCCATTGTCTAAGATGGGAATACCCCTTTAACTCTATTGGACATGGAGTTCACTAGAGCTTCACAGATTGCCACTGGAATCCTCTTCCACTTCTCCATAATGACATCACGGAGCTGGTGGATGTTAGAGACCATGTGCTCCTCCACCTCCATCTTGAGGATGACCGACAGATGCTCAATAGAATTTAGGTCTGTAGACATACTTGGCCAGTCCAGCACCTCTACCCTCAGTTTCTTTAGCAATAGACATGTACTCACTTTTGTGAGATGCTGTATCCTTGGTTATGCTTAGTGCAGAGCCTGAGAGGGTAGGGATTGACATAGGGATTCAAAGACGTTTCACAGAATTAGAAAAACTTGGCTGCTTTCTTCCAAAGACACCTGTGGGCAGATATGGCACTGTTTCTTAATGAAGTAACCATGTTTTTTTTAAGTACTGTACAATCCCTTTAACCCTCAGACTCCCAGCGCCGTACATGTATGGCGCTGGGACTATGCGGGCACATGGCTTCTAACAGCAGAGACTTGCGGCTACTTACCCCATCGGCAGCGTACGCTTCCGGGTGGTGTACAGACACCCCGTGTGGCCAATCGGGGTGTCTGTACACGATCTGAAAGCTGTAAACCTCGCTGATGAGGTTTACAGCTTTCAAAGTGCAATTCTTATTCTGCCCACTAGATGGCAGGCCAGGATAAGAAATGAGCAATTCTTGGATTTATCTCCATCTAGTAAATCCCTGATTGCTCATAAAGAAAAAAAAAACACAATATATTAGCTCATATTTGAGCTTTAAAATAATCACAAAAAATGTAAAAAAAAATGTTAAAAAATATATAAAAAATAAAAATATATAAAAGTTCAAATCACCCCCCTTTCCGTATAATTAAAAAATAAATACCTAAATAACAATAAATATAGACATCATGGGTATCACCGTGACCGAAAACGCCAGTACTTTTAAAATATAAAAAAAATTCCAATACGGCGAATTGTGTGGCGGAAAAAAGCGTCCAAATGGCGATTCGCTGTTTTTTGTCGCTTTTTTTTCCTAAAAAAAATTAAATAAAAAGTGATCAAAAAGTCATACACACCCCAGAATGGTATCAATAAAAACTTCAGATCGCCCCTCAAAAAATGAGCCCCCATACAGCTCCGTACACATAAATACCAAAAAGTTATAGGGGTCAAGATATGACAAAAAAAGAAAAAAGGCCAACTTTATAATTATTTTATCACTATCAAAACGCAGGAAAAACTATACATATTAGGTATCGCCGGATTTGTACTGACCAGTAGAATGAAAGTAACTGGTCAGTTTAATGAACATCGAACGCTGTAAATAAGAAACCCGTAGAACTGTAGCGGAATAGCGTTTTTTTTGCAATTTCACCCGATTTGGAATTTTTTTCCCACTTCCCACTACACCATGTGCAATATTAAATGGTGGCGTTGGAAAGTACAACTTGTCCCGCAAAAAACAAGCCCTCATACAGCTATGTGAACAGAAAAGTAAAACAGTTATGGCTGTTTGAAGGCAGGGAGCGCAAAACGAAAATGCATAACCGAAAGAACCTCCAGTACTGAAAGGGTTAAAGAACAATAACACCAAGAGTGAATCCATCCATTATACACTACCCACTTAGCCCTGCTCTAGTTGTGACTCAGCATATCAGTGCCTCGAGGTTTCCTGCTTTGAACAAACCTATAACCAATTCAGTAAGTATAAAATATCTATCAGAATTTGCTTACATTTGTAAATTTGTAAAGCAGGTATTAATTTTGCTTGCCCATAAATATTTCCTGTTCTACTCATCGTCTGGCAAATGAATCAGAATTCTACACTGGGTAGAAAGGGGAAAGCAGGGTTAGTAAAGGACATAATGAATTTAAGCCTCTGGGAAATTTTTCACATCATGGAAAAATTACAAAATGAAAAGTCATTAATCTGGTTTTAAGAGTTGGTATCGAGAAGCACTGCAATTTTTAATTATCATCATATATCAGTGGCTTAATGTTAACCTTGTAACAAGTATCTATTATTTTTATTGTTGGTTTGCCATATAAAGTTGTGATTCAAGGTTCACTTCCTCATTAGAACATTAGAAAAGCAGTAAAAAGTAAAAGTTCCTTGATAATTAAATGTTCCCAAATCCTTAAAGGATAGTAATTCTTGTAATGGAAATCACTGATGGCGATGTAAGTGACGTCTGCTGCTACTTATCTACTTTAAAAAGCTTTCTGTTGTCATGAAAGTGCCACTCCAGTGACTTAGTATGCAGCCATTAGAAGCCGGTAACACAATTTGCATATGACATCCAATAAATTACACAAAATAGGTGATTCTTCCAATATTATCGTATGTCCTTATATGTTGATAAATCTTTTTACATTGTCTTATCTGTTAATACAATGCTATCTTTATTGTCAGCATATACAACTGGAAATTCTCTTGATGTGCATATCTGAACATGTCCAGAGATATATATAGAGTCCTTTTGGCTTATTAGGCTTATTACACTCTGAGGTCTCCTAAGACTGTATCCAAGCCCTTTCACCTCTGTAATGCCAAGACAGTATTAGTAATATCAGGGTGACAGTGTCCTATATGACTATGGGTAAATGCATGATAGCCGGTGATAAGAATCAGCCTGTTCAATAACACTGTCAGATTTTATTTTTATATGGTCCACAAATGATCACTTTTTGGTTGCAAATGCCCTATTTCTTCTGACCTCTAAAATGGTGGCCACCAAGATATTTGTCTCAAATTAATCCATATTTTTGGGAAATTCAAGACAAACTTGATTCATTTAGAATCAATTCGCTCATCTCTTCTAATAAATCTAATTTGCAATGAGGGGGTTGAATAATTTTGGTTGCAACTGAATCATTACAAATAATCACTCCTTAGGCAGATATAGATGTATATGAGATGCCACGCAGAAAGAACTTGCATGTCTAGGCTGTTTTTTTTTTTATTGGAATGAGTCTTTTCCCTTCTATTTGCTGGTTTCTGTAAATGTATAGTTTCTATGTCTGCTGAGTTAATGGACTCATCCTTGCCTGATGCTTGTGATGCACCTTCTTCCTCCCCTCTCACAGCATGGAGTCTCACATATAGAAGAAGAGATTCTGTCTGCAGCTGCATCCTCCTCTGCTCTGTCTTTTATTACTCCTTGTTGACTGGGCAGGTTCCTAAACTTTATATAGAGTTTTCAGGCTGGTAAAGAGGAATTGAAGGCTTCTTGAAAGTTGAGAAACATTAATTTAAATATTGAAAAATTAAACAATACAAGTAATTACACTCTAACCACTGCATAATGAAAAGTTCAGAAGATTTCTAATATACAGTACTTTATGCATAAAAATCTGTTTACTGTCAGTGAATAGCGGGCAGCAGATTTTCTGCCCCTGAATGTAAGCAGTGACACAGTTTCCATTCACGAGAGAAAACAGAATAGTGAGAAATAGTAACTGAGACAGAAAAATTATTTCAAATATGTAACAATGAATTCATTAACTTTTATTAAAATTAAATTTAAAAAACTCAGTAATTAAACTGACCATGTCTTGTTGATATTAGCAGATAGTTTAGTCCTCATTGTAATTGTATGTTGACACGACTGAGATTGTGTGGAAAAATCCAATGTGAAATCAGCTTCAGAAAGTGCTGTCACACTGTCCAACGTACAGGCAGTGCGAGTGCCGAAGGATGAGAACGCAAACATTAGTATTCATTTGCCCCTGCCTAACTACCAAGTCTGATGCAAACAGAACGCAGGAGGAACAATCTGTTCCTCCCTCATTCTGTTCTGTTCTACTCATTATTGGTAGTACGCCCCCGATTACACAGGGATGCGTAGCGGATAATCGGGCATCTTTCATCCTGATGAAAGGTGCCTAGCAGCCAATGAATGAGCATTTGCTTGTTCATTGGCCGATTGACTGCTCAATTATACAAGCCAATTATCATGTGGTCAAACAAGCATTCCTATGAATGCTTGTCCCTGATAATCGGCCCAATTATCATGTGGTCTAATAGAGGCTTAACTCTTCTTACCCACAATAGCTTCTGTGCAGAATCCACATCAAGAAAACACATATCACATATTGCCATGGATTTCATAAATGATCCAATCTTGTTTTATAGGATTTATGGGTGAGCTCTACACCCAGACTTGTTGAATATCAACATAAAGCAATCATTGCCTGATAGAAACAATGTAATTAACATCACAAGGCGTAAATATGAACACTTCAGTTAAAACTTTTTACTTGTTCTTCTATGGTAAACATTGTGAAAGATTGATTAGGATACACTCATGATTCTGGCCCCAGGAAATATCCATAAATTTTGGATAGGCACAACAGATGTTGCAGTTTGAAAAATCGCATTTGAACAAAATAGTGTTGCTACTCTTGACAGATTTTATCTGATTTGCAGTAGAAAATAGTTGGAAAATAAATAAGGTTTAGGGCGACTCCCAAATCTCACAGATGTATCCAGATAATATATTGTTTAGTGAAGCATCAGTGCTCTGTTAGATAGGATTTTTTATTCTTCTAAGCATTAAAGCGTTTTACTGTCAAATGCGGGATATTGATTCACATTTATATTACCTATCTCCAGACATGGATCTGCTAGCATTTATCTTAGCAGAAAGTCATTTTCTCATGCGCAAAATACTTGCTATAAAATGCTTTTATTCAAAGGACCCATAAGCAAAAATTATATTTGAGTTTTCAAGCTCCCAAAATGACTTAAAGGGGTTTTCTTTGACTTTGGCATAGATGGCCTATCTTCTGGATAGACTATCAATATCAGATCAGTGAATGCCAACACCTGGCACCCCCACTGATAAGCTGTTTCAGGCAGCCACCAGTGCCAGGAAATGTACAGTGGACGGAGCTGGAAGCAGATGTCCTCAGTCACTGTGTAGTGTCCATGCTCAGCTTGTATTTAAGTGAATGGGAGCTGAGCTGCAGTACACAATGGAAGGAGCTTTCCATCCAACTTTATTGCTGGTGGCTGCCCAAAGCAGCTTATCAGTATCGGACCAGGTGTCAGACCCCAACCAATTTAATATTGATAACCTATCTAGAGAACGTCCCAAAAACCCCTTTAGTACTAAAAAATAGCAAGTTCAAGCAATTTAAGGACTATTTTATGGAATAGGTCTTCTTTACTACCTGGATTGAAAAAAGAGGAGATTTGAAATTCAGTTTTTAAGAATACAATAGGTGTGTTGGTTGTCTTCTTATTATTCAATTGACTGATAAATCGGGGAACCAGTGAACCAGACAAAACTGTTTTCTCATATCTACCATCTAACTATGGCCAATAGAATTTATCTTTGTCTCATCTGACCCCTATTCTATACATGGCCATACACATGAGATTATAGTTGGGCAATTTTAGCCATTTTCACCAACCATCATTTGTAAATTAGCATGTATGGTCATTCACAATGGCTGAAATCAGACTTTTGTCTGCTACAAATGTGATCGTCCGCATTAGAAATTTTCAGCTGTCGTTGTGCAAAAGTGCATGTCTATACCATGAAAGACTGAATTCAGCCAATTATTTGCCATTGTACTTAAAGACTAGAAAGTCAATCTTTTTTAAACACTGGCTTTCTGGTCAGCCAGTTTAATCTGGCATGTTTATAGTGGAATTATTTGTATAAATTAATTGTAGCTGATTGTTGTTTAATGTGTATTGCTACACATTTTTATATTAAGCACATATTTTTTAGAATGTTTAGTGAATTTTGTTTTAATTTTCCATATCAGTGTCTGTATTCAAAAAACTTCTTTTGAGAGCGGCTACTTGGACCATAGATATAACGGACAAAAGGGGACCCCATGCTCTGTGACGTCTGCAGAAGTCAGGAAGGAGCAGATAAGCAGTGATATCTTCAATTCGGGATCCTGTGTTAATTATACAGAGGTTTTATTTGTCATTAGAAATGAGCAAAGTTTTAAAAAATTTGATTCAGTAAGTTTGCCAAAGTTAGTCAAGAAATGGGATTTGTTCCAAACGAATTTGTCACGAATCGCTATAAATCAGGTATACCAGGCCACTTTGCCTCAGGCTACGGCCATACTGCGGTGAAGAACCGCGGCCAATTAGTAGTGTATAGTCTGTCTTCATTGTTAATGGCTGAGTGGCACCTTTAAATGCACCTTTAAATAGGGACTGTTGCTTGTATAGGGTTTGGCTGGTCAGGTGAGGGTACAATATGAATATTATTGCTGTTCTGTCCTGCAATCTCCTGGAGGATATTTGACAGTAAACAGAATATTAATCAGCTCTGGCATACCCACTTCTACAACCCCAGCACTCTCTCGCTGCATCTCCCTGTTGCATCTTGCAGGTGACGCTAGGGAGGCTTGTTCCCATTGCAGCCTGCTATTGGGACCCAGGTAAGTACAACCTCTGTGAGGGGCCCGGATGTATGGGGAGTTGGATAATCCCTTTAAGACCAGGTCCCTCTAAGAGGTGCAGGCTGGATGATATTGGTTGGCACACTGGCACTGGAATAATAAAGGCTTCCATCTTATTGGTATTGAATTACATATCTTAGTTTACAGCTGCAATATTCTGCTATTAATCATTTTCAGCAAAACTTTCCCTAGTGCATGGGCACCTGCAACATCTCTCCCTATGCTCAGCTCACAGGACAATGTCAGAGACCACGCAGGATGAACGTTTTATAGGGCTGTGACATCATAGGGGATGGCTATCTGTGGAATGCCTGGCTGCACAACATTATGAGTTATCTTGCATTTCCAGACTTCTTACTTTCACTTTATAACACGTGTAGCAGCCGTTTAAGGAAAGACATTCCTTACCACAAAGCATGAGGAAATTTGGATTTGTTTTCAATTGATGTTTTCCTAAATTTCAGACTAAATTCTGCTTTGAAAGCTCTGCTTCACTCAACACTATTTGTAACTGTAATTCTGCTTGTGATTATAATGATAATAGCTACTGAAAAGTTACTTGTACAGAACAGGAAATCAGGACCTATTAGACCTGGTGGCCAGTGAGAAAATTGCAAGTTTATATACATTTTTTTAAAAAATATAGCGAGTAACGTAGAAAATTTTTAAAAAGAACCTCACCAAAATTATAAAAAAAAATATGCTTAATAGAGATGAGCGAGCATGCTTGTCCGAGCTTGGTGCTCGTTCGAGCATTAGGGTACTCGTAAGTGCTCGATGCTCGGACGAACATCTCGCCATTCTCGAGGAAATGGCATCTCCCACCTTTTGAATTTTTGGCGGCTATAAACTCAGCCAATCACAAGCCAGGAGACTCTGCGTACCACCCAGCATCACGTGGGGCCCTTACATGTCGATAGCAGGGGTTGGCTGGCCTGATCAGGTGACCCTGGAATATACTAGTGACTGCCCACGGTGCTCTGCTCAGTCGCTGCCTGGATGCCGTTAGGGACAGATCTGCAGTGTGATACAGGGAGAGTGTTAGGGTGTTCTACTAGATTTGTGTTAGGCAGGAGTGATTCTAAAAGAACCCAACAGCCCTTGTTAGGGCTACACGACTTTTTATCTGCTTGTGGCTGGGCTTGCTGGCACTAGTAGTGCATCTACCACCATATTTGCAGCAGTGTGGAACCATTCTGTGTGTCACAGTTCAGCTGTCCAGTCACCACAAGCCACAATCCGTATTTTCTGTCCAGGTGACCCATACTGTATGTCACGTAATCAAATACGGTCTTTTGCTCTCACTGATACAGCTACATTAGAAAAATCTCTGTGCGACATTTGTCTGGGTTGCAGTAAAAATAGCCACAGTCAGCAGGGGCTGAGTTTGCTCTCTGATATATTCTGCACGTCTCGTAAAAAAAAATGAGAACACAAAAAAAATTGTGTTTTTTTTTAATCTCAGTGATAAAAATCCATTTCATACAGCTGTGTGGAACCATTCTGTGTGTCACAGTTCAGCTGGCCAGTCACCACAAACCACAATCCGTATTTTCTGTCCAGGTGACCCATACTGTACGTCACGTAATAAAATACTGTCTTTTGCTCTCACTGATACAGCTACATTAGAAAAATCTCTGTGTGACATTTGTCTGGGTTGCACTTAAGCAGACCAAGTCTGCCTAATCTAATAGTTTCAGTGTAATTGCTCCATACTGCATGGTACATAATAAAATACGTAATTTTGCTCTAACTTATCCACCGATATATTTACTTGTTCAGATTGAACAAGTTTGTGGGTTTCAGTACAGCAGGCCCATTTTTTTTTTTGTATATATAATACACTTATATACAGAAAATGTTGAACCCCAGGGCTATGGGTCGAGGACAAGGCCGTGGGCGTGGGCATTCAATTACTGCAGGGGGCAGAGGCCGTGGTCCTGGGCAGGGTGAGACAGTACCTGCTGATGAGGGAGCAGGGGAACGCCGCAGAGCTACACTCCCTAGCTTCATGTCTCAACTTACAGGGACACGTGGTAGAGCACTGTTGAAATAACAACAGTGCAAACAGGTGATGTCGTGGATTGCGGACAATGCTTCAAGTAATTTGTCCACCAGTCAGTCTTCCACGCAGTCCACCCACTTTACCCAAGGGAGCACTCCTCTGGCTCCTCCACCTCAACCTCCTTCCTCCCAGTTTGCCCCCTCCCAGGAAAATTTGGAATGCGATCCAGCATACTATGAGGAACAGTTTTCTGGACCCTTCCCAGAGTCACAAACCACTTCTCAGGTTGCTGCTGACCTCTTTCCCGATGCCCAAGTTTTCCAACTGTCGCAGTCTGTGGGTGATGATGATGACATTGTTGACTTAGTGGAAGAAGTGTGTAAAGAGGTGTCGGACGATGAGGAGACACGGTTGTCAGACAGTGGTGAAATTGTTGTCAGGGCAGGAAGTCCGAGGGGGGAGCAGACTGAGGAATCAGAGGATGACGAGGTGACTGACCCAAGCTGGGTTGATAAGCCGAGTTTAGACAGTGCTTCTGAGGCAGAGGCGAGTGCTGCACCAGAACAGGTTGGAAGAGGCAGTGGTGTGGCCAGAGGGAGAAGCAGGGCCAGAGCTGGTGCATCAGCAACAACTGTTTCACGTAGTGAAGCTCCCGTGGCGAGGCCTAGATGTTCGCAAGTCTGGAGGTTCTTTAAAGAAATTGAGGATGACCGACGGACTGTGGTGTGCAACTACCACCAGCATGCGCAGGCATATGAGTGCTAAACACCCCACTCAATGGAACCAAGGCCGTTCACCTCCTGCGGGTCCCACCACTGCTCCTTCCCCTGTGTCACTCGCTGCCTCTGCTAGTCAACCACCTGCCCAGGACCCCGCCACGAGCACCTCCCGCCGTAAAACCACACCTTCACCTCCACGATCCTCCACAGCGTCCACCAATGTGTCCCTGCGCAGCGTTCAGCTGTCTTTACAGCAGACGCTGGCGCACAAGAGTAAATACAGTTCCACCCACCCACATGCCCAAGCCCTCAACGTCCACATCTCCAAATTGCTGAGCCTGGAGATGCTGCCCTATAGGCTGGTAGAGACCGAGGCCTTTCTCAACCTCATGGCGGTGGCTGCCCCTCGGCATTCAGTCCCCAGCCGTCACTATTTTTCCCGATGTGCCGTCCCAGCCCTACATCAGCACGTGTCACAAAACATCATCCATGCCCTGACCAACGCTGTTTCTGAGAAAGTCCACCTAACCACGGACACATGGACAAGTGCTGCCGAGCAGGGACACTATATATCACTGACGGCACATTGGGTTAACTTGGTGGAGGCTGGGACCGAGTCTGACTCTGGGGCCGCTCATGTACTGCCCACACCGAGGATTGCGGGGCCTACCTCGGTCACGGTCTCTCAAACATACTATGCCTCCTCCTCCGACCCCCCCTCCTCCTCCACCTCCTCCTCCGAATTACCATCCGTGGGCACGGCGCCTTCAGTCGGTAGCTCTAGGCGTAGCAGCAGTGCCGTGGCTAAGCGCCAGCAGGCGGTGCTCAAACTGCTGAGCTTAGGTGACAAAAGGCACACTGCCCAAGAACTATTACAGGGCATCACGGCGCAGACCGATCTGTTGCTGGCACCGCTGAACCTCAAGCCAGGCATGGTTGTGTGTGACAAGGGGCGTAACCTGGTGGCGGCTCTGCAACTCGGCAGACTCACACATGCGCCATGCCTGGCCCACGTGTTTAATCTCATAGTTCAGCGGTTCCTCAAGACATACCCCAATCTGTCTGATTTGCTCACCAAGGTGCTCCGCATCTGTGCGCATCTGCCACTCTCAGGGCAGCGCACCGCCGCCTACAACTGCCCGCTCACCGACTGTTGTGCGACGTGCCCACAAGATGGAATTCGACATTAAACATGTTATCCAGAGTTTACTAGCAGCGCACAGCGATTTAAGACTGCCAGATGTCAACTTCCGCCAGAACTGGTAGTCAGGTCAGTCAGCTTCCTCAGTCTACAATGAGGAGTGGACGTGGATGTCTGATATCTGCCAGGTGTTGAGCAACTTTGAGAAGTCAACACAGATGGTCAGCGGCGATTCCGCCATTATCAGCCTCACCATCCCGCTGCTTTGCCTGTTGAAAAATTCACTGCTCAGCATGAAGTCGGAAGCTTTGCGCTTGTCACAAGAGACGGTGGAGGAAGATACGTCGCTTGATAGCCAGAGCACCCTCCGGTCTGTTTCTCAGTGCGTATCGGAGGAGGGGGATGAGGATGAGGAGGAAGAGGAGGAGAATGTTGGCGAGACAGAAGAGGGTACCAATGCTCAGTCCTTCTTAACTCTTGAGCGTGTATGGGCTGAAGAGGAGGAGGAGGAGGAAATGGAGAGTCAGGCCAGTGAGGAGAGGGAATTCTTGCGTGTTGGGACTCTGGCGCACATGGCAGACTTCATGTTAGGCTGCCTATCCCGTGACCCTAGCGTTAGAAGCATTTTTTCAAACACCGATTACTGGGTGTTCACTCTCCTGGACCCACAGTACAAGCAGAACCTTTCCACTCTCATCCCTGTAGAGGAAAGGAGTATGAGAGTGAATCAATATCAACAGGCCCTGGTGCATAAGCTGAAACAATCCTTCCCATCTGACACCGCTAGCGGCTGAGGGAGTGGTTCTGTGGGCCAAGTAGAGGGGGAGAGGACGCGAGCAGGCAGCTTGTCCAGCACTGGCAGGGGAATGCTCTACAAGGCCTTTGCCAGTTTTATGTCACCCCAGCAAGACACTGTCACCTGTCCCCAGTCTAGGCAGAGTAGGGGTGAGCTTTACAGAAAGATGGTGAGGGAGTACCTAGCTGACCATACCAACGTCCGTAGCGAGCACTCTGCTCCATACAACTACTGGGTTTCAAAGCTGGACACGTGGCCTGAACTGGCGCTGTACGCCTTGGAGGTGCTGGCCTTCCCTGCCGCTAGCGTGTTGTCAGAGCGGGTATTCAGTGCAGCTGGTGGCGTCATCACCGATAAGCGTACACGCCTGTCAACTGACAGCGCTGACAGGCTGACACTTATTAAAATGAACAAAGCCTGGATTTCACCGGAATTTAAATCTCCTCGGGGGGAAAGCAGCTAAAGATTAACATTACTTATGTATCCGATTCCTCTTCTCTACTCCTCCTACTCCTCCTCCTCCTCCTTGTCGTCTTTGCCTAACGCTGACCCAAAACGCCATTTTTTAGAGGGCCAACTGGCACTCTTTTGCGACAGTTTTTCCGGAGGGCCCTCTACAGGCCCTCTCTCCAAACAATTTTTCCAGAGGGCCACCTACAGGCCCTCTCTCTAAACAATTTTTCCGGAGGGCCACCTACAGGCCCTCTGTCCAAACAATTTCTCTTCCAATCAACCATGCTGCGTCAGGCTAAATTTTTGGGTGGCTCACCTGCTACCTCATCTAACTTGGTCACTTGTTCGTGTCACTGCCATGCTGTGTCAGGCTTATGCCTGCATCATGTGGCGGGGATAGGAGAGCAGTGCCAGCATGGGCATGGGTGATGGACCTTCGTTACACCTAGTTGGGTGCTTCCCTAACATGTGATGGGCATGTGCCTTGCCTTTCTTGGCTTGACTTCAATGGGGTTCGTCACTCGAAACGAGCACCCGAGCATCCGTAAAAGTTCGTCTCGAATAACGAGCACCCGAGCATTTTAGTGCTCGCTCATCTCTAATGCTTAACATAAAAATGTGATTTAAACAACAGGTCATTTTCTGATTACACATTCCCTTTAAGGCAGCACTCACAGTAAGGCCAGCCATACACATAATATAGTTGTCGGACAAATTCTCATCTGGCCAACAGCAATCACTCTGAAGTATGTGTTTTTAGTAAGATGACATGTATGGCCATCTGATCCCTACTGTATCTATAATTACAGATGGCCACAAGTGAAAAGAAGTAAGAAAGAAGCAAGGTTTAAAAAAGGAACATGTCACCCTGGGAGGTTCTATATTACAGATACACCTAAGGGCCATCACTGTGAAGTTATCAGATGCTTCTTTAGATTATAAATAATGTAGAGTGAATCAAAGCATCCAAAGTGGAATTCAGTCTAAAGTTTATGAAAAATTTAATTTGCAATGAATTCCATTTTGTGGTAATGAATTGTTTCTACAAATGGCAGCAACACGTGTTACAAATTGAAAGTAAGAAGCCCGGGAACGCGATATGACCCATAAAGCTATGCAGCCAGCCAATCAGCAAATGGCCATCCCCTTTGATGTCACAGCCATTTAAAAGCCTCATCTTGCATGGTCTCCCACTATTTCACTATGAACTGAGCACAGTGTTCAAGACGTCTTTAATTGTGGAATATTGGCTAGGGAGACTGCAGGGACTGTGCAGGGACTGTAATTTGAAGCTGAAGGGATCCATAGGAGGCAGCTTAGTTTTCATCAATCCCTGTGAAGGGCTAACTGAACAGTGTCCACCTTGTTTAATAGGTAAGCAATTCTTTTATGCCTTGATTCTCAAATTGGGGTGAGTAAGCTGTCCAATTTAAATGTTATTGGGGTGTCCACCTTGTTAAATAGATAAGCAATTCTATTACATCTTAATACTCAAATTGGAGTGAATACGTTTTCTAATTTTACTGTTTTTGGGGTGTTCACCTGCCTGTCACAGTAACTGATTCACTACCAGAAAGGACTAGCTATGCATGTTGCTGCAGCGCACAGTGATGTACACCGAGATACACTCTCCCTGCAGGCCGGGATATATCTGATTAAGGGATCATGCACAAAAACGTATTTTCTTTCCATGTCCGTTCCGTTTTTTTGCAGACCGTATGCGGAACCATTCATTTCAATGGGTCCGCAAAAAAAGGAAGGTACTCTGTGTGCATTCCGTATGTCCGTATTTCTGTTCCGCCAAAAAATAGAACATGTCCTATTATTGTCCGCATTACGGACAAGGATAGGACTGTTCTATTAGGGGCCAGCTGTTACGTTCCACAAAATATGGAATGCACACGGACGTTATACGTATTTTTTGCGGATCCGTATTTGCGGATCCATTTTTTCATACGGTCGTGTGCATGAGGCCTTAATGTGCTTTGTGATGAATGAATTTGGAACAAAGCAATTTTTTGGGAAAAATTCGGAGTCGTCGGAATCAAATTTTTGAAAACTTCATTCATCTCTAGTTATAAACTATTCTGAGTAGCTGTTGCTGTGTGTGTGACTAGCCTGCATGATTTTATATGCATTTAGCCTATGTGACCTATTGTCTTTAAATTTCTTCTTTTATTTATAGGGCACCATATTCTCAATCAGAAGTAATCCATCTAGGGAGAGAGTACCTACTTAATATGACATGTCACAATTTTCTTATGGACCTTTAGCAAGGTGTGGCTGCTGCCATATAGAACTTTGTGACCTTAGAATTAATTGCATGCTTATGATATAATGCTGAGAGAATGTTCAGATCAGCCATTCATCGCTGGTATATATTCCACTGATTGCTGAGCCATGGCAGGGAAGTCAGAGCTGCATGACCAGCAGTCAGATAAAAGTGTGTTTTTTTATTTCCTCAGAGGAGACACCAATTACTTATTATATGTGAAGAACCATACTCATAGCCAATCCTTCTGTATGTGATAACCACTTAGCATGACACACACATCTTCTAAGAAGTCAATGTTGTTGTAAATGGATGGAATTTGTGACATCGCAGCATGTATATTACCTGTGTTAATTGTGTCTTGTTAGATATTGAATTAGACGTTACATTTTTTGTCTGAATACAACATTTAAATTTAAATTATTTTTCATGCTCAGCATCCACTGCACATATATTGCCCTATATAGTACATTTATGTTGCAATTTGCCTTATCCATTAATTTAAACTCCTGTCCTGTTGTTAAAGGTTCAATCATACTGAAGCGACTAGAGAGTATAAAAGCTGACATGATTCATTCACACTTTCAAGGGATTGCTCTACGATACATAATGTATAAGGGTTTAACATTGTGTAAAGTGTTACATAGCTGCAGAGATTTTCAGTTTCCTCAATTGCATGATCTTGCATTCTAAAGGTCAGAGTTGCACAAAACAATACTGTTCCATTTAATTTCTTAAATTTTCACCAAGAACTAGGAAAGTTAATACATTTATTACAGTCTTATACAAAAACTAATAATAAGTGATAAAGGTATGCCAATAGGTATGTACGGCAAATACATTTCACATAGACATAATTGTGTTCCTTGAGGGAATATACAGAATTTTGCTTTCCAAACATAAAGGGTGAAAAATTTTACATTTACATATTGGGGCAGATTTACTAATGCTGTCCAAGATTTGGGCAGTGTAAACTTTAGAACCATTTAAGGCTACTTTCACACTGGCGGCAGGCCTGATCCGGCAGGTGAAGGGTGCTGCCGGATCAGGCCTGCCGCAGTGACATGTGTGGAGCCGGAACCGCGCTCCGGCCCCACACATGTCACACAGTACATACATATACATACACATAAACATACACACACATATAGACATACAAACACACATACATACTTACATGCTCCCCGGCAGGTCTTCGGAGCGTCAGGACGGCTCACACAGGTCACGATTCCCCACAGCGCCCAGCAGAGGGCGCTGTGGGGAATCGTGACCTGTGTGAGCCGTCCTGACGCTCCGAAGACCTGCCGGGGAGCATGTAAGTATGTATGTGTGTTTGTATGTCTTTATGTGTGTGTATGTTTATGTCTGTATGTGTCTATGTGTACCCGGATCCGTAATGGACTCCATTGAAAGTCAATGGAGGGCGGATCCGGTTACCATTATGGTCACACCAGACGGATCCACCCCCATTGACTTGCATTGGGGGTCATTCCGGATCCGTCTTGGTGCGGATGCCTGGACCGGAGAGCAAACCGCAGCATGCTGCGGTTTGTTCTCCGGTCTGAAGACGGAACGGAATGCTTTCAGCAGCATTCCGTTGTCTTCAGTTCAGTTTTGTCCCCATTGACAATGAATGGGGACAAAACTGAAGCGTTTTATTCCGGTATTGAGCCCCTATGACGGAACTCAATACCGGAATTTTAAAACGCTAGTGTGAAAGTAGCCTAAGAGTGCTCCAGATTTTTCACAGTTGCTGATACTGGATGATAAATGTAGTGCGTCTTTATTAAATCCACTGTTAGGATAATCTTAGCCAAACAATAGTTTACGCAAGAGGTTTGCACTTGTGATCCTCAGTGATAAAAAGGAAACTGCAGGTCCTGAAGCCAGACCAAAGAAGAAGATACCTGGAATTTCTGTTGTGCATGTGGATAGAAGTCTCCAGAGAAGCCTATGAAAACAAACTCATCCCATAGGCTTTGTTTGGGTTATACAGGAAGAGAAATCACGGAAACGAAAGGGGACGCTAAAACTAACTAAGAAGGGGGAGTGGGAGACACACTTCACAATTAGGAAGTAAGAAAATGTCCTATCAATGCACAATCACAGCTGTGAAATGAAAACACACCATGTGTGAATCAAAACATCATACAGGTGTGTATGCTGAGGTGCACCATGGAGGACATTTAATTTATCACAGAACCTGCCATTCAATACAGTTAGCTTGTACAGAAAAAGAATTGGGTAGTAGTGTGAATAAAGACCTATAGTGATATAGTGCAATGGACTCACACATCTTACAACCAAGGGGTGAATGAGAGCACTGCCCTTGCAGGGAAAAGGACCAGACACAGCTAGCAATGCCCCTATTCAATTCAGCACACCCTGCAAAAGTGCTAGCATATCAAGTGCTGCAGGTGTGCAAGGGGATATAGCCTATAGAACCTTTTCCATTCAACAATCCTGCATAGGACATGCCTACCTAAATCACAGTCATCCACTACAGGGTGATGGGGAAAGCAGACCGATTGCCCACCTTATTACCAGATACAGGAAAATGCCGCGATATACATCGCATATCTGGTATGGGCAACATAGGTCATTCTTATTAGCAGTGACGCCACCCCAATAACAGATAACCCTGTTACCATGCGGTGTGGAGACAGCCAACCCTAAATAGGCGTCTAGGTACTGCTCGACGCGTTTCTCAAAAGATCATCAGGAGCGATGGCGCGCATATATAGGTTAGCAATATCACACTACCACTGATGGTGTGGCAGCGTGTGGCGGCATTTAAGGAGGAGGACACACCCCCACCCATGACACCCACACCAGTGTAAGCCAATCTGCTTGCAGAGAGGTAGACCTCACCCAAAGTCAATCAACCAGCAGCATCACACATGATGAAGGCAGTGGGCGTCGGTGAGATAGTTCAATACATAGAGGACACAAAATGACAAAATTTCCGTGATTACACTTAATTGGAGACGTAAATTTGTTTTATCTTTTTCTTCCGTGATTTTATACAGGAAGAGAAACAGTCTTAGCTTTTGTTATCACTTTCCATATTGTCTAAGAAATTTCCTCCATCTCCTCTAATGGCTCAACACAGTTGGGCAGCAATGAAGGACACAGATCTCTGTTCTGATCAGTAGGAGTCAAACACTTGCCAATAACATTTATGGTATACCCTATATTTCTAATCTAGTTGTCTACTGGACTATTAATATTATAGGTGGCATAATCAACCCCAGCAAGATTGGAACAAAGATGTTATCAGTTGGAATGTTAGGTTGCTCAGTCGTGGAAACATATAAGAATGACGGCAGAAATAAAACTACATAATCCATGTAGTCTGCCGTTATGCCATTTGCATTTTATTTCTCGCATAAGATGGAACATGTTGATCCCAGGTATGATATCTACTGGAAGTTTGTTCCAAACATCTACTTTTTCAGTAGTTTCTGACATAGCTTCTGACCATAAATGGCTCAAATTGTGCCAAATGTAGCAAAATGTCCCATGGCAGAATATGTTTGGCATGTGCTAGGCACGTTAATGACATTTCTCTTTCTTATACCAATTCATGGCTGGCATACACCAATATTTTACTCCTGTACAAGTGTTTTACTTTAGAAAGAGCTACAGACTGGAAGTTCACTACTACTACACTACATGTTGTTGCTGGTTCAGATTGGCCCCATTTTCCTACCTTTTTATTCTTATAGCTTTTGTTATTTTTTGTAAAATATACTCCATCTATACATAAAATTTCCTTTTAAGTTGTCAAAATGAAAATGATGCTGAGAATGAGATAAACATTTGCTTTAACGTAAGTTTGTATTTTCCTTTGAGGTCCACTGGAAGAATAAATATCTCTGTCAGAATGAATCTTTCTTTGGCAGGCTCTGCACTTTTAATGGTTGCATCCCTTGCAACTAAGATTTCACCATCTGTTCTTTGCAAAATTACCAATGCAGACAGACCGTAATTTAGGGTAGCCTCATAAAAAAACAACACATAACATATCTGAATGCAAACTTTGTCATAGAGCAGGCATCTGTTCATTTTACTTATTACCCAGTGATAAATCAAGAGGAAATAAGGCTCATAAAAAAGTTTTCATATATTCTGAGAAGCCTGCATTTAACAATAGATGGATTTCGGTCTAGTTTACACAAGATTTATTACTTGTTCGTTTCGGGGTGTTGCATGAATTTCTATTTGATTTTAGTGAAAAATAGCAGTATTGCAGTTGTTTGGCATCAGCTAACAAGAACATACTGGATTGTGTAGTTATAACGGCAGGCTACATTTCACTGTATTGGAAACAATAGTCATCTGAGGAGCATAAAACTGAACAGCTTCCAAACTGTGACAAAGCCAATGGGGTTAATTATGCCCTCTAGAACTAATATTAGACTCAAGTAGTCAAATGGATTGGCACACATAGTGACACATAATGCTGATGCCTGCTGAGATAATGATATGCTATATCATTTCACAAAACACATACTATAGTACATTATTTATTGTTTCGCCCAAATTATTGTTTTTATGGGATGAAAAATTAGGTTGTAAATATGTAGCAAATATGGGCTACTGAAATTTTAGAATGAGCAGTCAGGGGTTTAGTATAGACATGAGCGAATCGATTCTAAGAAACTGATTCATCTCATCAACAGGACTTCACCTGTGAGGGGCTGTCCCTGCAAGTAAAAAGAGACCACCTGCCGCTAGATTGACAGAACTGGATGTTTGCCCCGTCCTTGACAATTTCCTGTCTGCTCTGCCACTCCAAAGCCTAAGAAGAGCCAGCAGCACTGGCAGGAAATTGTCAGGGTTGGGCTAAACGCCTAGCCCTGTCAATCTGGCGGCAGGTTTGCACTTCTTCACCTGTGGGGACAGCCCTCCATAGTTAAAGAAGCTCTTCTGAGGAGGCAAATGGAGTACTTAAAATCAATTTACTCACCTCTACTCAGGGGTTGACTGGCCATAGATCCTACAGGGAAACTTCCGGGTGGACCAATGTTCAGGGGGTCTCACCTGAAGCCTCCTCATGTCTACCAGCTGGGTACATAACTGATGCTCCTAGCAAGGTATTTCTAGGAAGATGTTTTGTGGTGCTGGGGAAATATTTTGCGGTTAACTGTGGTATTTTGTTCTGTTGATGTAGTATTGTGTGCTGCATTATGGTATTGATGACCCTGCCCACTTGAGTTGTCCCTGCCTACTTGTGTTGGGCTAACCTCCTGTCAATTTGGACCCACTTATGACATGAGGCCACTTTTAGTTTAGTTTTTTTTTCTCCCCCAACTTTATGTTCCCAGTTTGCCCCTGCCTCTAATCTAGTGTTCTCCCCCTTCATATTTAGCAGTTAATGATTAAAATTTAGGCACCCCTTTTGTTCATTTAGGGATGGAATCTGTGCTGATTTTCTCTTTGGTTTTGGTGCGGTTTTTGGCATGTTTTTTTCAGCTTCCCATTCATTTCAATGGGAGAATCAGTGCAGATTCCTCTCCAACATAGAGCATGGTGCTTCTTTTTTCACTCAGTTTTTTCAGAGTGGAAATAAATGGCAAGCATTTTAGAGACTTTTTTAACATAGATTGGTGCAGAAAACGCATGAAGAACTGTGGCAAAAAGATGTGTGAATGGGCCCTAAGAGACACCAATTGTAGGACCTGTATATGGTAGCAGCTCGGGTCAGGTTGAGATTAGTGAGGGTCTGGGCCCCAAGGAATAAAAATTGGGTTATACCCTTATCTCACCTCTGGGACCTAGATCCCACCTTGTCACCTGATACCTTCTCTAGCAAAACATATGGAGATAAAGGCATATTATCGTTCATCATAAGCTAAAGTTATATAGATCATGCAAATTTGTAAGCAGAATGCTAGAAGCACAACTGCAGATCTATGACAAAGAAAAAAGTACAGGAGAGAGAGTAATGACAAGAGGTATAACTATAAGTGGAACAGAGGTGATCAGTGCCAAAAAGGAGCCTCAAATGCTCCTCGATCAGATCATAAAACATTAGTTTTATAAACGTGGGGGCACTGTTGCAAATTTGGCATTGGGGCTCAGAAGTTTAAAGTTATATTAGACATATTGGTTCCATAGGAAATTATGGTTTTCACCAGTTTCCCCTCAATACTATATGTATGTGTCTAGACTCCAGAATCTTAATGTAACATATTGAAGCTAACTGTAAAAACACACTCTGTATAGAGGAACTATTGGATGACAGCTTACGACTCCTATAAAGCCATGTTCTATTGAACATCTTGCTCAATTACATAATGAGAATCATTGTGGACCTTTTCTACATAATTTTATATTGATTAAAGAAAATACTAGCAATATTCTGGTGATGTGCCTGACAGTCCCTGGCAATTATCAGTGACCTTTCAGAAAATTTAATCAGAATGTGACCTTTTGGAGACTCCCTAGATTCATGACTGTCAATACTTGGAGGTCAGGCTATAAGCCAGGTCAAGAATTATAACGTACTGGCTATTTACTTCCATAATATCCATTAATTTCTCTTTTCTGAATGTTAGCTGATGTCTTCATTTTTCATTTTGCTAATGCATTTAGAGTAAAGGCTCAGGAAACATTTCGGTAATGCAGTAAGTATGTTTAACGTAAAGGTCATTTGAAAAAACCTTTTCAATAGCAGGTAAGATTTTTTTTCTATTATTTTGAATTATTTTTCCTATTATTTTGAATAGAAATGTTTTATTAACACTTAGAATCATTATTTAGAATCATTATTTAGAATTATTATTTAGTTAAGAGAAAATGCTTTAAGAGAAAATGCGTCCTTCAGAAAAGGGGTAAAAGAAAACAGTATTTTAAAAAAATGTTGGCTATTTTTCTTTTTTCATTTCAGCAGTATCATGTCATTGAAAATTAAATGCAGAATATTGTGCTTCATTAACTGTCAGCACAGAGAGATAAAACTCATATGTATATAAGGATCCCATTGTTATTATACTGTTGCTGTGAGGGAAATATGTTATCTGCTAGTATAATAGTAGATTGTAAAATTTAGGATAACAGGATGATCGTTCTATTGTTCTGTTGATAAGTATAGATAAGTTGCCCACAGAAAAGCATTGCACTTATCAGTGTAATGTGTGTGTAACGGGGAGCCGGTGTCAACAAACAGCAGGGGAGCTGAGCACCGACGGCCATGAGTCGGCGCTCAGGTGTATTGAGGTTTCTGATTTGGGTCATGTGATGCTGGCCACGTCACGTGACCCATCTGCTGGGACCATTTAAACAGGCAGCCTGCTGGCCATAGGTTGCCTGTGATTCGTCTTAATACCAGAACTTGCAATTTAACTGTTGTGACATTGTGCTTCGACTTCGGCTTGTATATTTGACCTTGTCCCCGTCTCTTCCTTCTGTATCTCGTTACCTCTCGGCTTTGACCTCGGCTCGTGTGTTTGACCTTGCTTCCATTTGTTCCTCTGGTGTTTGACGTTACTTCCTGGTATTAACCTCGGCTTGGAGACCTTCTCATATTTGTGGGTTCTGTCTTTGTTTATTCTTTTCTCCCATAGGCTAGGGACTGTCGACTAGTTGTACACCATTGCTTAGGACAGGTCATGCAAGTAGGCAGGGTCAGAGATGGGGTTAAGTTCAGCGCTGCACATACCCCTGTAATGTGACGTGTGATGCTCTAATTAAGTTATTTATCCCCCTTCCCTCTCTGACCATGGTGAATGGTTTGAGTTAAAAAAAAAAAAGTTGAGTGGAGCTGTTTGCAGTGCCATAAGTCCAAACAAAGAGGAAGTTAAAAACCAGGTCAGAAAGTAGAATACATGGAGTGACTTTTTTACATCACTCACTCCAGTTTTGAAATGTGGGTGGAAAAGTGAGTGTGGATAGCTGTGTTAATGTGTTTCACTCCAGATTTATCGCAATCTCACTCTAGTAGGAGGGTAGAGTAGGAAAACTGGAGTAGCTTTCCAAGACAAAAGTGTTAAATTTAAAGTACCTGGCAGTAGTAGCATTAGTTCTATACTCTTCATGTATTTTCAAGATGGCAAATCAGAATATTTGCTGTAAATCTTGAACCTGGACAATCAACTGTCAAGTAAATGTGAGGATTCCACAGTTCTGTATGCCATTTTTATTTATCAAAATTCAGTCTTGATGGGACAAGGGGAATACTCTTCAGCATGTATTTATGATTTTAGAAGACATACAAGAGAGCAGATCTTGATTGAGATAATAAAGAAGCCTTATAGTATGCTATTTAAATTTTACTGCATATAATAAGCGTTTCACCACATTTATTCAGATTTATAAAGCCAACAACAATGATATTCTGCAGGCATGTCATATACATGGAAATTGTCAAGTTTCTCATAGCAAGAGCAAATAAAATATATTTTAATGGAATTATTTTTCATGAATTCAGCTTGCTTTATTGTGACTGTTTTTCTTTGGAGCTACATTAGTTAGTCTCCTATTTTGATCTGGGATTTGTGAAGTGTTAGCTCAGTGGTTGCTCTCTTTTCTCCATTGCTGTAGAGAGGATGCTCACACATTGAAATAAATGGCTTCCCATTTAATTTAATGAGCAGAATGCATTCTTTCCTATTTGTTTAAGTAAAGCAAATGGCCTTTTGTATCATGCTTTATCTTCATCTGTCCTGTGGCTGACACCTCTAGTACTCCTTGGAGAAAACACATGATAATGAAAGTGAGACGTGACTCATTGCTCATTGTGTTGGTATTTTCTCATGAGCCTGCTTGAAATTCATCTCTTCCCAACAGACATTGCCCTAGAACATGATTTCTATTTTAAGTAAGATGTCTATGTGAGAAACCAAATTGTGGCCTCTGGCAGCATGGTCTGAACAAATCCAACTGTCAAGAATCAGTGCCCTGAAACACTTGACTGGTATCATTTAAAAAGTGGAATTTAAAGAGGTCTCCTCATCTAAGTCATTTATGGCATATCGACAGAATATGCTATAAATGTCTGATAGATATAGATCTGACACCTGGGGTCTGCACCTGTCTCTAAATTGGGGGTTCCTTGGGCCCTATCCCACATTTGGACAAGTAGTCTCTACCTGATGCATTTCCGCTTGCTCAGCTATTTCCATAAATTTCATAGAGCGATGGACATGCATTACCATATCTCCATTCATTCCTCACCTAACAAGATAGGATGAGTCTGGAGATCCCTACTACCTGTTGCTAGAAGTAGGACATTTATGGCATATCCTGTGGATGTCATAATTGTCTAAGATACCAGTTTCTGTTCATTATTAAAAATTCAGAGGCATTTACAAATGTGTGACTTTATATGAAATGCCCACGTCAGTGCTCATATAAAAAAGGGGTCTAAACACTGATGTCTCTTTATATGTGCAGATATGATATTCCTGAGTGACACAAATTATAACACCTAGGGAATGGTAGAAATGTCACAAATGCTTCATTCAGCTGCAGGTGCACTCTCATTATAATCTGCAGTAATTTCCCTTATCAGGAAAGGTAATTGTGAAAATTAAATTATAGTCTTCAGGTTATTATCAAAATGTGCCTAGTTTTTTTTAAAGTAATTTATTCAGTTTACCATTATACTTATTAAAGTAGCTCCAAAGGTGGGATATGTCCTTAATATGTGGCAGAGTTTTGTGTCCTGTGAATAAAAAAAGTACAAGTCATACACTAGAGTGTAATCATACATAGGTACTTGTGACCGATTGGCACAAATCACATAAATGCTCCGTGGGGATTTTCTAATGACTCCAGATGGCTGTGGAAGTGCCAGTTGTTTAATGGACTATGGCAGCACAGTGGTTCAGTGGTTAGCACTTTTGTCTTGTAGTACTTGGATACTGGGTTTGAATTTAGTCAGGGGCAACATCTGGATGGCATTCTCTCTTATTTCATGAGTTTGCTCCCACATACAAAAATATACTTCTATGCCATTTGGCTTAAAATTGTCCCTAGATTGAAATAAAGGGGTAAACAGTGTCCTTGGTTAGGGTTCCTTCACACATTGTTTTATCCCTGGCGTTTTTGTTCCTGAAAAATAAAAATAAATAAATAAAATTAAATAAAGAAGTCGGACTTGATCAGTGATTTTTGAAGCAATTTTGATACTTTTTGCTCATGGAGTATATTTTATCAGCTGAAGTTTTTAATGGCAGTTTTTGTATGTCTAGCGGTTTTGTGAAAGTATGTGTCCCCAGATAATGTCATTTTCTTTGTATGGAGCTCTGTGGAAAAAAAGCATTGGTAAAAAAAATCCATGCAAAAACGCCATTAAAAATGCCAACACATTTCAGATGCATATTTTCTAAAGCAGCAAAAAACAAAACAGTGGAAGTCTATGGGAGAAAAACCCCAGGCAATGAGTAAAAAATACCAAAATCACTGCATGTGACCCAAAAAACTCACTTTAAGGGTGAAAAAACACCACTACAAAAAGTGCCTGTTTGTCCTGCATTTCATATTTCCCCTGGACTTTTATGCAACATCTGCAGCTGTGTTTTTTGTCAAAAAAAAAATACCAAAAAACGCAAAACACCACAAAAACTCAAAAATATCTCCCTGGGGTCCGTTGTAACATAACAAAGCGTTTTTTACTCCAGTAAGTGCAAAGCAGAACTTGAATTACATTCAGCAGAAGCAGACTTTAGTACTTTTCTTCCCTGGTACTAGCAGAGGAGGAATGATAGAAGGTATGGTGGCAGGATGGATGGCTGCAGTTCCACACTTAGATGATACCGGCCTAGTGTTTTTTGATTACTGGTGGCTTGGCTATAGTCTGTCGCCTCCCAGAAATGTCCTCAGTATGATTCTTGAGAGTGGGTGCTCTACGAAGTACTTCCCAACTCTCTGGCAGGAAAGGGATCTCCTGATACTGGGTTGGGATACTGTTCTTGGGAGTGGGTGCTTCATGAGCTACTTCTCCACTTCTCCACTATCAGGTCAGCACCTCCCACACTCACTGCCATGCACACCTCTAGACTACCTTAACTCCAATACTCGGAGTAAATTAGCATCATAATACCCACCTTCTATGGGCAGCCTTTTGAGAAAAGCCTACTCTGTAAAATACTTCAGGACTGTGCCTCCTGCCTTGTACCCCGCTGCTCATTCTTCCTTAACATCAAGGGCAACCCAGCCACCACAAGGCAGGAGATCCCTAAAGTCCATGGTGTGCTCTATGGGGAAGAAGGGTTATACCCCTCCATTCACTGTCCTCGTGGCCTAGGAGAGCATTGGAATCGAGATTGCCTCTGTAATGACTACAACTACCCTCATTCCCTCAGCCACCATTCTCATCCTCTTCATCCTCACGACTCCACATGTGGGCTGGCGCACAGCACTAATATAATAACATTTGCATCGCGGCATGCATGCAAGTCAAACTGAAATCTGCACCAGCTATTTCAGCTATACTTTAAATCAGTTTTCTGGTGTAAATTATGTTGAATCTGTAGGATGGAAGAGGCCCTGTCTCTTGCACTAAGCCCTGCCCCCTTTTTGAAAAATTGCACTTGTTTAAAAAATTGTAACTTTTGTATGCCAGAAAACTGTCAAAAAGTTTAATACATTCCCACATTGTCTTCTTCAACAGGATAGAAAATACAAGCTAGGCAACATATAACAGAACTATGGGAAGTGGGGTGGCAGCTCAGGGTAGCCCTACCCACTATACTATGGGCTATGTGATTCTGTACATGGTTATCCTCTGCATAAACAAAAAGTATTAGGGTAACAACCACAAGTCCATGGTATCTTTCTATTAAAGGGGTTGTCCAAGTTATGAAAAAAACAAATCTATATTTCCTCATTTCCCTGGTTCTCCTCTGGCCTTTGTTTACATGCAGTAATAACAATCTCTGCCCCTCCCCCTGCTATGCAAACACAGTGAATACAAGAGCTGGCCTGAGTGACATGTCTGCTGGAATACTCAGCAGCATGTTGTATGTGTATGTGTAAGTCCCAGCTGTACAATGACACTGCTGATACACACAGGGTCTTCCCCTACCTGTACTTGTACAATATAATACTTTGCATCTCCTCCAGATCAACTCCAGTATCAGCTTTGTGTCTGTAGGATGAGGAGGGCAGATCCTGTGTCTCTTTACATCTGCAGCTGCTGTTGTAAAGCCTTCAGTGTGTTCTGGCTGGAGGGGTTAATGTTTTATCTGAAAGAATCCAGGGAGAGAGCAGATAGCAGCAGCAGCAGAGCAGGGGGGCTTGGCCACCACAGTGACGTCTCGTGTACAGGCTCTGTGCACGAATATAAGACTAGCAGGGAGGCAAGCTGACATCACAGGTCATGTGACCCTGAGTGAAATCTGATTAACCAGCAGCTTTAAAAGCAGAAAGTGTATGGAAAAGCTGTTGTATTTATCTAGTTAGAAACATACAAAGGACAAAAAAATAACTCGGACAACCCCTTTAAGGTATGGGGAGAGCATCAAGCAAGAAATTGCCCAATGTGTGTTATATGCTATAAAGTAATAGCAAATTAAGCCCTTAAGGACCTTGCCATTTTTCAACTTAAAGGGGTTCTCCGGGAATTAAAAAAATTAAAATACACAAATATTACTTTATTATAAATATATTCCCAAATACCTTTCTTTAGCTATAATGGCTTGTTTTGTCTAGGGAGCAAACATTAGGAGAAACAAAATGGTCGCCATCCTGTTTATATACATAAAACCTGTCCTAATCACACTGCAGGACAAGTTATTTCACAACCTTGAGGTAAAGAGGTGTCTCATCCTCTTCTCTGCTTGTCAAGGATTATGATCCTGACTACAGTTTAATGATATTTAGCTGAATTTTTGTCGGAATGGAGTTCATGAGGAGACATAAAGTACAGAGAAGATGGACAGAACAGACTGTGGTAATGGAGACTTCAGACAAGTGCTGCTGCTTATTAGCCACATCTGCTCATGAACTCCATTCCTACAGAGATTCAGCTGGAGGCCTTATCAACTGTATTCAGGATCATAATCCCTGACAAGTAGAGCAGAGAGGAGGATGAGGCAGCTCTTCACCTCAGTGCTGTGTTTTAACTTGTCCTGCTGTATGATTAGGACAGGTTTTGTGTGCACTAATAGGACACCGGCCATTTTGTTTCTCCTAATGATTGCTCCCCAGACAAAGTGAGCCATTATAACTAATGAAAGGTATTTGGGAATATATTTATAATGAAGTAATATTTGAGTATTTTTATTTTCTTAATTCCCGGAGAACCCCTTTAAGGACCAGGCCGTTTTTTGGAAACTTGACATCTGTTATTTTATGTGGTGATAACTTCGGAATGCTTTTACTTATCCAAACCATTCTTAAATTGTTTTCTCTTGACAAATTGTACTTCATGATAGTAAAAAATTTTAGTCTATATAATTCACCTTTATTTATAAAAAAAAACCCAAAATTTATTGAAACTTTGGAAAAATTAGCAATTTTCAAAATTTGAATATATCTGCTTTTAAGGCAGATAGTGATACATCATAAAAGAGTTATTACTTTACATTCCCCATATGGCCACTTTCATGTTTGCATAATTTTGTAAATGTAATTTTATTTTTTAGGATATTATAAGGCTTAGAATTTTAGAAGCAAATTTTTAAATGTTTAAGAAAATTTCAGAAACCCACTTTTTTAAGGACCACTTCAGTTATGAAGTATCCACAACATCCACAACGGCAGCATCTCCACAAAAGCGTATTTATTCTTCAAAAAGTCATCAGAACATGTGCAAAAATCTCCAATAAAGTGCAACATTTCGGTTACATGGTAACCATTCTCAAGCATATTAATGAAGTGACTGGTCAGGGTATATATATAGCAAACATAACACCACCCACATATTAATTAACCAGTCATGAAGTCACTTTGTGGGACTTACATAGTGGAAACTACCCATAAATGACCCCATTCTAGAAACTACTCCCCTCAAATTATTCAAAACAGATTTTATAAACTTTGTTAACCCTTTAGGTGTTAGACAAGAATTAAAGGAAAAGGGTGATTTTTTGGCAGATTTTCCATTTTAATTCATTTTTTCCTGTAACACATCAAGGGTTAACAGCCAAATAAAACTCAATATTTATTACTCTGATTCTGCAGTTTACAGAAACAACCCACATGTGGTCTTAAACTGCTGTACGGGCACACGGCAGGGTGCAGAAGGAAAGGAGCGCCATATGGATTCACTGGGATAATTTTTAATTCAGTTTTTGCGGCATTAGGTAACGGTTTGATTGGCACTATTTCAGGGTACATACTGCTTTTTAATTGTTTGGTATTACACTTTTTGTGATGTATGGTGACAAAAAATAGATTTTTTGGCACGTTTTTTTTTTTTTTTTTTACAGTTTTCACCTGACAGGGTAAATTCTGTGATATTTTTATAGAGCAGGTACTTACGAACATGGCAATAGCTAATTTGTCTATTTTTTAATATTTATTTTGGTTTTACACAATAAAAGCATTTTTGAAAGAAAAACAATCATCTTTTTATGTCTCCATTTTCCAAAAGCCAAATCTTTTTTATTTTTTGGACGATTGTCTAACTGTAGTTAGGGTCTCATTTTTTGCAGGATGAGATGGCAGTTTTATTGGTACTATTTTTGGGTACATATTACTTTTTGATCGCTTGGTATTACACTTTTTGAGATGTATGGTGAAAAAAAATGGCTTTTTTGGCACATTTTTTATTTTATTTTTTATGGTGTTCACCAGACAGGTTAGCTCATGTGATATTTTTATAGAACTGGTCGTTATGGACGCGGCCATACCTAATATGTCTTTTTTTAAATATATTTTGGTTTTAAACAATAAAAGGGTTTTTGAAACAAAAAATGATGTTTTTACGTCTCCATTTTCTGAAAGCCATATCTTTTTTATTTTTTGGCCGATTGTCTTATGTGCATTTTGTGCAGAATGAGATGACAGTTTGATTGGTATTATTTTTGGGTACATATGACTTTTTGATCGCTTGGTATTACATTTTTTGTGATAATAGGTGACAAAAAATGTTTCTTTTTAGCACAGTTTTTTCTTTTATTTTACATTGCTGACCAGACGGGGTGGATCATGTGATATTTTTATAGAGCAGGTTGTTACGGATGCGGCGATACCTAATATGTGTGTTCTTTATTTTCTTTCTATTTTTTATAATTTTATAAGTCTCTTTTTATGAGGAAGGGGCTTTTTTTAATTGAAGATTTATTTTTTTATTGTTAAAAAACTTTTTAATTTTTTTTCCCATCTGTATTGTGCTGTATTGAATTGTCAGCGTCTTACACTGTAAGACACTGACAGTTGCCTAGGAGACCCAGCCCTGTGGCTAGATCTCCTGGGCTTCTGTAGCTGGCAGTCATAACAACCATCGGGTCCCTGTCACTGCAGCACGGGGACCCGATGGGGATGTACAAGCTGCCACAAAGCCCCTGTATTGTGCGGTCAGCGTGACCGCGGCATACAGGGGGTTACTCCGCTGGCATCGGTGTTATCACTGATGCTGGCGGATACAGCAGGGGCCAGGCTGTCAGTATCAGCTGGGCCCCTGCTGCTGATTGCGGCAGCTCGTGTCAGGCAGCCAGTTAAGCCTAGGACGAGTATGCTCGTCCTAAGGCGTTAAGTACAGGCCAGTGAGGACGAGCATTCTCGTACAAGGTCGGCAAAGAGTTAATGTGTAATGTATCTGTATGTACTCAAAATAATAGATAGCTATGTGAGAAACATGAATTCTTAGGACGACCAGAATATTTTGGCGATTATTTCAGCTTGACAATATCCCATATTTCCTGATTCTCCTCTTTCTGTTCTGTTGCTTCCTCATATATTATATCTTCGTGGCAATAGTTACTGACAGCATCAGGCCTTGTTGAAAGATTTCTTTAAAAAAAATCTTTTGTGTCTGACTTCTGGATTCACCGTCTACCAAGTATAATTGATTCGATCAAGCTGCATGTCAGTTACATCCAAAATGAGACCATGCATCTTCTCTCAGTGAATACTTGACAGTGAGATCTGCAGTAGAGATGAGCGAGTAGTGAAATATTCGAAAGTTCGAATTTCGATTCGAATAGACCGCGTTATTCGACTATTCGACCGAATATCGAATCCCATTATAGTCTATGGGAAAAAAATGCTCGCCACTTGGAAATCTCAATTCGACCACTTGGAGGTCACCAAGTCCACCCTGAAACCTCAGAAAATGATGCCAACACTGCTGGAATGCAACTGGGACAGCAGGGGAAGCATGTCTGGGTGCATATAACACGCCCAAGTCGCACTATTACGCCACTATCACAGCCTCTCAACAATACACTCCAAACACAATATAACTTCTATGTAAAGTGAGACAATACAAGGAAACCTTCTTTCCTCTACATTGCCATGGACCCCAAGCCAAACTGTACAAAAAAGAAGAAAAAATTCTGCACCCCTTAAAATCACTTTGCCTATGACAACCACAGATGGCATAGGCAAGGGGGGAAGCAAATAGACCCCACCTCTAATTGTCATTGTGTGTGTGTGTGAGATGTGGTCAGACATGTCTTCTTTAAAATGTAAAAACAACTCAAACACATGCAGAAGCCTTAAAATGCCCAAATTGTTGGCGCTTGAGATGTTGCCATTTAGGCTTGTAGAAATGAAAGCTTTCTGCAACCTGATGGGGGCTGCCATCCATCAGTATCCTGTCCCTAGCCATCACTATTTTTCCCTCTGTGCCATCCCTGCCTTGCCCTAGCACATGTCCCAAAACATCATCCACGCCCGAGTAACATGGTTACTGCAAAAGGTCATTTGACCACCAACACTTGGACAAGCGTTTGAGGCCGGGGATGCTACATCTCCCTGACAGCACACTGGGTGAATGTTGTGGAGGCGGGGACGGGCAAACCTACTACCCCCACCCAAGTTTTGGGCCTTGGTTCTGTCAGGATTTCCGCAACCCTTACAGACAGCTCGGCAAACCCCTCCTTCTCCTTCTAGATTTGTTAAATCTGTCCACCACCCAGTCAAGTCCACAAAGTCCAGTCTCGTCGATAGCCTGCAGAAACTGCAGGGACCTCACTCTGACCCTCCTTCCTCCCACCCTGCCCAATGTTATCAACCGAGTGTTCCCACCCATGCCCACTCCCTGGAGCTCTTCTCAGGTCCCTTACCTGATTTTGACTCCTCGCCAGTCCTGCAAGAATCGCAGGAGCTATCTAAGGATTTTGTTTGTTCTGATGCCCAAACACTGGAGCAAGCTCCATCTCTAGCTGATGGTGGTGTGGAACGGGCACTAAAGTGTAAAATGATTAGGGACGATGATGAGACACAGTTGCCAGCAAGGGAGGCTGTTGGTATGTCGGGTGGGCCGGAGGAGGAGCAAAGTGAGGCAGTGTAAGAGGAGGTGGTTGAGTATGACGAAGTCAGTGACCCGACCTGGCCCAGTGTCATGTCTAGCAGGTAAAGCAGTGGGGATGTTGAGGGATGCGTAGGACCGCAAAAGGCAGGTAGAGGCCGTGGGGTGGCCAGAGGCTTATGGAGAAGGCAGGCTAGAGCACGCAGGGCCGCATCTCTTCCCTATAACAGGCCCCCAGACAAAGCTCTCCCATCGAGGGCTCTTAGGTCCTTGTTGTGAAGATATTTTAATGAGTGCACAAAGTTAGCTTGAGGTGAGACCTTGAAAAAATTATATGGAGGCCCTTGAGGTGAGCCCTCGAAAAAATTATGTGGAGGCCCAAGAGGTGAGACCTCTTAAAAATTGTGTGGAGGCCCAAGAGCTGAGACCTCTTAAAAATTGTATTAAGGCCCAAGAGCTGAGACCTCTTAAAAATTGTATTAAGGCCCAAGAGGTGAGACCTCTTAAAAGTTTTATTAAGGCCCAAGAGGTGAGACCTCTTAAAAATTGTATTAAAGCCCAAGAGGTGAGACCTCTTAAAAATTGTTTGTAGGCCCAAGAGGTGAGACCTCTTAAAAATTGTATTAAGGCCCAAGAGCTGAGACCTCTTAAAAATTGTATTAAGTCCCAAGAGCTGAGACCTCTTAAAAATTGTATTAAAGGGGTTGTCTCATCTCGCTGTTACTAGGCGAGATGAGACACCGTTTCCGACCACCTCCCGGCCTGTAAACAGCAGAGCGCTCCGACGCTCTGCTGTTTCTGTAGCTCTCATTGCCGTGCATGAACGCTACAGAAACAGCGTAGCACAGAAAGCTATGGTGTTTCCCTAACCCAGAAACACCATAGCTTTCTGTGCTACGCTGTTTCTGTAGCTTTCATGCACGGCAATGAGAGGTACAGAAACAGCAGAGCGTCGGAGCTCTCTGCTGTTTCCCGGCCGGGAGGTGGTCGGAAACGGTGTCTCATCTCGCCTAGTAACAGCGAGATGAGACAACCCCTTTAAGGCCCAAGAGCTGAGACCTCTTAAAAATTGTATTAAGGCCCAAAAGCTGAGACCTCTTAAAAATTGTATTAAGGCCCAAGAGCTGAGCCATAATAATTTTTTCTTTTTTTTTTTAATGGAGCAATTCTATGGCGGTTAAGGAGGAGGAGGAGGAGGAAATGGCACATCATACAGATGGCACTTCACTTTTGGCTGCTTTCCACTGTTGTAGAAGCAAAGTCCGGGTCAATCCACTTGCTGTTCATTTTGATTAGTGTCAGCCTGTCGGCACTGTCGGTTGACAGGCGGCTGCGCTTATCGGTTATAATGCCCCCGGCTGCGCTGAACACCCTTTCTGATAGCACGCTGGCGGCAGGGCAGGCAAGCACCTCCAAGGCGTACAGGGACAGTTCCAGTCACGTGTCCAACTTGGAGACCCAGTAAGTGTAGGGCGCCGAGGGATCGGGGAGGACAGGGGTACGGTCTGCCAGATACTCCCGCAACATCCGCCGATACTTGTCCCTCCTGCTGATAGTGGGCCCCGCAGTGATGGAAGTTGCACGAGGGGGTGCCATGAACGTGTCCCACACCTTGGAGAGTGTTCCCCTGGTGGCTGTGGGCCTGATCGATGTTGTCAGACTCTGGGAGACACTGTCCTCTCTGCCGCCAGCGATGGTGGGTGGGAAAATCTCCATCATGTTCTGCACGAGTTCCCTCTGGTATTCCAGCAATCGATTCGTTCTCTCCTCTACCGGAATAAAAGAGGAGTGTGAAGACCCAGTATAGTTTGTTCTCCAATATCCGGACAACACGTGTGTCCCGGGAAAAGCAGCCCAGCATGAAGTCAGCCATGTGTGCCAGACTCTGAATAGGCATGACGTCACTGCCCCCACCAGAAGGATCATTTGCCATTTCCTCCTCTTCCTCTTCCGCCTCCTCTCCGCCCCATCCGCGCTGAACCAATGGGACGCACACAGCCTGACTGCTACCCTCGCCGCCAGCATACTCCTCCTCTTCCACAGCCACCTCCACGTCGTCCTCCTCCTCATCCTCCTCCTCCTGCAACTGCCACCGAGAAGCAGACAAAAGTGTGGTCTGACTGTCTAGCTCCGTTGCGTCTCCTCCTACCCCCGTCTCCTCTGTGTGCAATGCGTTCTCCCTTATTGCGAAGAGCGTTTCTTTAAGGACGCATAGGAGCGGGATGGTTACGCTCACTATAGCGTCCTCGCTGCTGACCTTCTTGGTGGACTCCTCAAAGATACGCAATACATCGCATATGTCTGCCATCCATGGCCACTCGTGGTTGGCAAACTGAGGGAGCTGAGTTGGAGGCACTCGTGGATTCATCATCTGGTACTCCATCAGTGCTCTCTGCTGCTCACACACCCTGGCCAACATGGAATAGGTGGAATTCCAGCGAGTGGGCAGGTCGCACAACAGCCGATGTTCAGGCAAATGGAGGCGTTGCTGGAGTTTTTTAAGCTAGCAGCAGCTACAGTTGACTTCCGAAAGTGAGCGCACAAACGCCGCACTTTTACCAGTAGCTCTGCCAGGTTGGGGTAAGTCTTTAAAAATTTTTGGACTACCAAATTAAAAACGTGGGCCAGGCATGGTACGTGATTGAGTTCGGCAAGCTCCAGAGCCGCCACCAGGTTACGGCCGTTATCGCACACGACCATGCCTGGTCCTAGCTGCAGCGGCGACAGCCACATCTCCGTCTGCTGCAATATGGCGTCCCTCACCTCTGGGGCGCTGTGCTTCCTGTCGCCCAAGCTGATGAGCTTAAGCACTGCCTGCTGACGTCTCCCCGCGCCAGTGCTGCAACGCTTCCAGCTAGCGGCTGAGGGCGATGTTAAGGCAGAGGAGGAGGAGGAGGAGGAAGAGGAGGGGGGTTTATCAGAACCCGTGCTGGCAATCTTGGGCGGGGGTGGTAGGTAGGCCGTCTCTGTTTGCGACCCCGTCCCCGCTTCCACAACATTCACCCAGTGTGCCGTCAAAGAGATGTAGTGTCCCTGGCCGCAAGCGCTTGTCCACGAGTCGGTGGACCTTTGCGCTGACTGCGTAACTCAGGGCCCGCCTGATGTTACGCGACACGTGCTGGTGCAGGGCGGGGACGGCACACCGGGAAAAGTAGTGGCGGCTAGGGACGGAATAGCAAGGTGCGGCAGCCGCCATCAGGTCGCGGAGGGCCTGCGTCTCCACAAGCCTAAACGGCAACATCTCCAGGGCCAGCAGTTTGGAGATGTGGCAGTTTAAGGCTTGGGCTTGGGAGTGACTCGAGGCGTACTTCCGCCTGTGGTCGAACGCCTGCGAGATGGACAGTTGATGGGACGAGGAGTATGAAGGTGCAGGCGAAGATGCGGGGGAAGGGGAGGCTGAAGGAGAAGGCCCCAAAGTAGCCGAGGCAGAGGCAGATGTGGAGGTGTCCTGGCTGGAGGTCTGGACCGCAGTGGCAGCACACAACAAAGGGGAAGAGGCAGTGGCAGCAAGACCGGGCGCAGGTTGTATTGCGTTTGCTCTCTCCCACTCAGCCCAGTGCTTGACTTCCAAGTGACGCCGCATGCCTGAGGTGGTCAGATTGCTCTTCTCAGAGCCCCTACTCAGTTTTAAGTGGCAGAGTGCGCAAACCGCGCTCAGTTTGTCGTCAGCGCAAACATTAAAAAATCTCCACACCACAGAAGTACGAGGCCTCGATGGGGGAGCTTCGCGCGACTGCCTGCTGCCGGGAAGAGCTTCGGCCCTGCTGGCTGTGGCCTGCCTTCTCTGTCTGGACTGTCCTCTGCCTCTGGACATCCCTCTGCCTCTTGCTGCCTTTTTTCGGTGATACGCAGACCACCACATCTCCACTGCTTTCCCCGCTGGACATCACCCCTGGCCAAGTGGGGTCGGTCATTTCGTCGTCCACCACCTCCTCTTCCACTTCCTCACTCTGCTCCTCCTCCTGCCCACTGGACATTCCAACAGCCTCCCTTGATGGCAACTGCGTCTCATCATCATCGCTCATGATAACAGATGCTGGTTCCGGGTCCACATCACCAGGAGATGGCGGATACTCAAGTGTTTGGGCATCACTACAAACAAATTCCTCTGCTAGCTCCTGGGATTCTTGCAGCACATCTGGAAAAGGACCCGAAAAGAGCTCCTGGGAGGGGTCAAGGGTGCGCCCCCGTCCTCGTCCACGTCCCTTTGCGCTAGCCCTCCGCATTTCAGGCGTTTAACTTTTTTTTGCCACGCGTTCTGCAAAATATATATTTTTTTAGGAGAACACTTGGCTATACAGCCGTATACTGCCAGAAGGTCAATAGATGCCTATACGCACCAGGTATATTAACAGGGTTTTGCTGGCACACAGAACGCACAACAGTGGTGCCAAATATACTTTTTTTTTTTTTAAACACTTGGCATATACAGCCGTATACTGCCAGAAGGTCAATAGATGCCTATACGCACCAGGTATATTAACAGAGTTTTGATGGCACACAGAACGCACAACAGTGGTGCCAAATATACTTTATTTTTTAGGAGAACACTTGGCTATACAGCCGTATACTGCCAGAAGGTCAATAGATGCCTATACGCACCAGGTATATTAACAGGGTTTTGCTGGCACACAGAACGCACAACAGTGGTGCCAAATATACTTTATTTTTTAGGAGAACACTTGGTTATGCAGCCGTATACTGCCAAAAGGTCAATAGATGCCTATACGCACCAGGTATATTAACAGGGTTTTGCTGGCACACAGAACGCACAACAGAGGTGCCAAATATACTTTATTTTTTAGGAGAACACTTGGCTATACAGCCGTATACTGCCAGAAGGTCAATAGATGCCTATATGCACCAGGTATATTAACAGGGTTTTGCTGGCACACAGAACGCACAACAGTGGTGCCAAATATACTTTATTTTTTAGAAAAATACTTGGCGTATACAGCCGTATACTGCCAGAAGGTCAAATGGTGCGTATACACACCAGGTATATAACAGGGTTTTGTTGGCACACAGAACGCACAACAGTAGTGCCAAATATAGTTTTGTATATAGGTGCTAATACACCACTAATGCCTCTCTCTGTCCCTACTCCAGCAGCTATCCCTCAATAAAGCAGCCGTTCTGTGCAGAGTGTATATAGTTAGAATAAGCTATATACCGTGCAGTATAGTAGCCCTGATAAGGGCTGTCAATCACTCTCCTGTCCGCTGGTAGCCGGTATATATCGTGGTAAATGCGATATTCTGAGCTTCTGTTATATACTTTTGGGGTCCTGCCTGACTTTCATACAGCTAAAGCCTGTCTCTCCCTGCTCGGGCCTCTGTCCCTGACTACGTTCATGCAGCATATGCGAACGAGCAGGAAGAGCTCAGTTTTTATCATTCGAGGTCACATGGTTTTTCCAGCCAATGCATGTAGACGCCGTTCTCGCGATGCCAGCGTGCTCCGAGGACCTGTCATACCCCCCCTCCATAGTGATTGGTGTAAAAAAAAGCGCCAGGGAAGGTGGGAGGGGAAACGAATTTTAAGTGCGTCATCGCCGTTATATTTGATCGAAATCGAGTATGACGAATAGCGTAGTATTCGATCGAATACCGGCTCGGTCGAATACTACTCGCTCATCTCTATTCTGCAGCAATAAAGGGGTTGTCTCACAAAAAATATTCTACAGTTTTCAAACCAGCACCTGGATCTGAATACTTTTGTAATTGCATGTCATAAAAAATTTTGTACAGATACTGAGTTATTCAATAAAATGTATCTGTATAGGACCACTTAATTTCTTATTTCTTTGACCTGGTCACTGAGCAGGCCGCACATGCTGAATTTCAACTTTTAACTGCCTCCTGAGCTGTGATAGGGAGAGCATGGACACGCTCCCTGAGCTGCAGCAGAAAAGACACTCCCCGAGCTGTCAGCTTGATATGAATCTAGCAGAGCAATGAATGGGGAGATCTCTGGATCCATGTGAGGTACAGGGCTGGTCCTAGCGTTGTTAAAAAGAGGTTGTCATGTACTATATGATGTCTGATTTTCATTTTTTACATTATTCGTGGGATAACCCCTTATGGGATAAACTTTAGAAGCCATTTTTCAAAGGTCACGCTAAATTGGCTTCCCCAGAATGTTCCGGCAAGTTTTCAATGCAAGCGATCAGCTTCAGCTCAGTCCTTAAAATTAGAGCTCTAGCATCTATATACAGTACACCATTGCCAAAATGTATTAATAATGAGTTACAATGAACTAATATGCCTTCAATAAATGACATAAGTTATATCAATGACAATAAAAAAAATTACATTTTCTAATAAATACACATTTGCTCTTCAGTACAAAAATAACCATATGCACAGATTATAAAATGTAGACGTAAGCATCTAGTCTAAGGTAAATCCAGTTTACAATATTAGATAAAGATCAACATGTTACATTGGTCATTGGCTTACCTGGAATGTGTCACAAAAGCATGGTGTGAACATAGCCCAAAACAAATGAATGGGTTTGCATTTATTGTTTTATTTGAGACAGAAATTGCTAAAGTATTTAGCACAGTGGAGAAAATAGCTTAAATTTTAAATTCAAACACATCGGGATGTAACTTCCTTGAGGAATGTAGGAGTTTGCAGACAGTGGTAGCTGCTTGACAGAATGTCCTGGGGCCAAATGGTTTGAAATAAACATTTTTCTGGCTTTTTTTTTTTTGTTAGTCAAAAAAAAGTATTATATCCAAGAAAAGAGAGGTGAAATGCTTCCTATATACTTTTCTTCCCTCTAAAAAAGTTATACAAAACTTTATAAATCTTGACCGACTCTTGAAATAGGCCACCAATATTATATTCAGGGGGTTCATTGAAAGTAATAGGACTGAGTTGTAATACAACACACAGCTACTATTGAAAACATGGAGCCCTAAAGAGAGATGCTAAGAGTCCTTCTCTCATTGATCTAATATTAATGGCCTATCCTAGTCCATCAATATGAAAGTGCTGGATAATCCTTCCTAGCAACTCCTTGTTTTAGAAGAAACTGCACTGCCTAAAACTGGGTTCATACATGCAGTTTTTGATGTGGTTTTATCTAAAGGAGGAGTGGATCATAAAACATTGAAAATTATATAGGTAGGAATTGTACCTTAGGCGGGATGCACTCCAGTGTTTAGGTCTGTTCTTTGTGTAAGATTTTTAGAAGTTTTTTTTATTGGCCCAAGGTTTGTGACCAGATATCTGCTATTAGTCAGTTTGTAAAGTATCCATTTGTGTTGTTTAATTGGTCTTTTTCACTCTAGTGTGTCGGATGCTCTGGCAATTTTGAAGAACTCCCCCCTCCCCAAAGACATAGGGGGAAAATTATCATAGACCAGCATTTTACACCGGTCTATGATTATCCCTGTGCTGCTGGAAGATGTGCCTCATTATAAATTAAGCACATCTCTGGCAATCTGACTGGCCCATGACTGGCAAAGTCTTCATTTATTACAGAAAACTAGTGTAAAAAAAGATGTCGGTCCCTCTGGGCCAGCCCTCTCCACACCACACCATGCCCCCTTTTCAGGAAAGAACGTAGCGAAGGTAGAGGAGAAACACCACTTGCACAAAAATGTGATGTTAAAAGACACGAACGGTTTTGTGACTTTTTTCCGCCAGAACACTAGCATAAGGGGAAATGGTAGATTCTTCCCTCCATACTTTGTAACAAGCACTGCACCAAACAATTGCCCCAGTACTTGTGGGTAGAGATGTGCAAATTGGAATTGGAAATGATATTGTAAAGTAATCGAATTTGACCTGAATTTTGTAAAAAACAAATTGAGTTACACCCAAATACAGGTTTTTGGATGGGAATATTGTTGGGGAAAGACAGAATGAGAGGGGAGGTAGAGAAAGAGACAGAGAGGAACAATAAAGAAGTGAGAGACTAGAGAAAAAAAATAGGAGACCTCAGAGCATCATACACAGATTTTCAAGCCAATTAGAGGACCCTCAATTCAGATAGAATCAATACTGACCTGAATCAAATTGTTTGACCAATTCAGCCAAATCTAACCCAAATGAAATTTTGTGTGGTCATCTCTACGCATTGGACTTATGTGGTTTTTGTGTGGCCTTAGGTGTAATAATAGATACAGCCGATGGACATGAGTGGTACTGTTTCGAGAAAAGGTAGATCCTTGTTTCTAATCCCAGACAACCACTTTAAGGTTCTTAGAATCCTCTTCTTCATTTTGTAATACCTGTTATGACCATCTTCTGAGAGGACAGCTCAACCAGTGGTTTGGAGTAGCAAGTATACTGCACAGTCATTTTCACAGGATGATCCACCCTAGAAAATTATTAGAAAATATACAGAGGGTGGACAACATAAAATGCTAACATTGTGTGATCATGAGAATGTGCGCATACTAATTTCCTTGCATCATTCTGAGCAGTCCTTTATCTCCTTCAGGATAAAGTAGTACCCTTTGCCATATTTGTATAGTCCTGTAGTTCCACCATTCTTCTTACTACACATAGTCTGGCTTCACTGATCAGATTCCCAGTATTGCTGCTATATAAATTTGCAGTTAAATGACTATTTTACACTCTGTTCTGACCAGAATTGCATGCCGAATAATAGTCCCGGCAGGATATTCCTCCCTGCACTCGTCACACTGCACAGTTTAACAAACACGAGGTGGTGATGGCGGTTTCATACTTTTTGGCACATTATTGACCTAAACACAAGAACCCTGCTACTGTGCAAATGTACAATTTTCTTTATAGCTGAGCAAATATAAAAATACAAGAAGCTTTTTGAGTTTTTTAACATCATCTGCAAAAGAATATATTCTGCGACAGGAAACTGATTCATCTTTTGTCACATTAAACCTCTTTAATGCATATTGTGTATTCACAACGCCTATTTTACATGTATTATGCTAACAATATGCAAATTAGCACTTCATTAATAAACATGGGGCGGTCAAGACATAAATCTATAGCACACCAATTGTATGTGTTCCTGAACAGATCATTTAAGCACTCAGGCTTGCAAAAAATAATGCTACTACATATTCATTAAATATTTCTACTTCTGATAATGTCCTGTTTTCAGGAAGGGGGCACAACAATATCCTCAAATAATGGAAAACTGCTTACACTTACACTTTGACACTTCAATTCCATAGAGAATGAATAAGAAGTAAAATTACAATGGTGGTGCATTTTCTAGGTTCTGATTACTAAGCATGAACCATTTAATGACCAAAGTGTTGTGGTCCTAAATGACCACTTTTTAGCAACTTTATGCATGTGGTGGTTTAACCCCTTCAAGACTGAGCCATTTTTCACCTTAGGGACCAGGCCAAATTTTGGAAATCTGACATGTGTCACTTTATGTGGCAATTTTCTTGTCCATTTTAATAATGTTTTCCTATAAGGCAGTAAAGGTTAACAGCAAAACAAAACTTAATATTTATTACCCTGTTTCTGGAGTTTACAGAAACACCCCATATGTGTTCGTATACTGCTGTATGGGCACATGGCAGTGCACAGAAGGAAAGAAGCAACATATGGATCTTGGAGGGCAGATTTCACTGGGATGATTTTAAGTTGCCATGGCACATTTGAAGACTCCTGATGCACCCCTACAGTAGAAACTCCAAAAAAGGGGCCCATTTTGGAAACTAAAGGATAAGGTGACAGTTTTATTGGTACCATTTTTGAGTACATAAGATTTACAGGGGTTGCTATGGCAGCCATTGACCCCCTGTCACCGCAGAACGGGGAGCTGATGGAGAGGCAGGGGAAGCCCCCTCCGTGATCCTTTTATATGCTGCGGTCAGCATTGATCGGGGGATATAAGAGGTTAATCCGCCAGTATCGCTGTAAACGGTAGGGCCCGATCATCTTGTCAGTTTGAGCTAAGTTACTTCCTGCTGTGACGTAGTACTGACATATGTTGCCAAGAGATTAAGGGCCCTTACTTTTTTATTGTTTGGACTATTAAGCTAATTTTAATTCCTTTACGATATCCTTTTTATAGAAATATTATTTCCTTATAGTTTCCTTAGTTTTTAAAAATAAACTTTAGTTTTTAAAAATAAACTTTAGTTTTCAAAAATAAACTATAAATATATAGTTCTTTATAACAAACTGCCTATTTCGTTCTGATCATTTTGATGAGGATGGTGATGGTTTGCGTTATTGCCTTCATTTGTATTTTATAGTAGAATTTTTTTCTTGTCTTTATAAAAATATAAAATAGTTTCTGTAGTAACATTAGTTAATGGCAGAGCTGGTCTGGTTCTGCACAGAAGCGATTATAAACCATTTTTGTCTTCTCCTCTAGGTTAGTTACTGTCTCTTACCTGCTTCTGCTAGATTGCAGTAGCAAGAGCTTTACCCATGCTGTACATTTATAATCATGCAGGTTTAAAACTGAGCACCATGAGCTGTACATATGTGGGGCTTGGATATAAATAGGTTAAGATAACACACTTATTGGTGTAACAGAGCAGAAATAATAAATAATGTAGTGTATAGTAAGGAGTATTCCCTTATGTGCCATATTGATTATTGTGCGCCCCTGCCCTAGAGTCTTGGTGTGACTTCAACTTCAGCACTCTATATAGTTATATCCCTGACCATGTTGTTATCTATGAAAGTTAACTAATTTATTTTCATACGTCTATATATTAGTGGAATTAGTTAGCTTTTTCTCACTTTCACCTCTTTCATCTCTTAGGTCACCCTTTGGTGACTAAGCTGTAGGGAATAACATTTATTTCTTATATTTGGAGTAACATGACATTGTGTAAGTGATTCTAAGTAATTCACAGTATTGTATATCTTGTGTTGAACACAAGAAACGCTAACAATACTTGTACCAATTTTTGCCAAATTAAAACCATTTTCACTACTGATTGATTTTGGCCAGATGTTATGAAGCATTTGGAACTCAGTTTTTTGTTTGTCTTCTTCTGAGTTAACTAGAACATGGGTGATAAATAAAAACATGAACACTTAATGGGAACTAAATCTTACTTCATCTAATCTTATTGATGAGCATTCCTTGCCAAGTTTACAAGCTTATCACATAATTCATATGTTTATTGTTATACATTTGTATATTTTAAATTTAATTAGATATACGATACATTATAGACATCTGTGAGTGAAAATAAAATCTCCAGGCGTTCTCAAAATCCCAATTAATTTATATCATGCTCTACTTTGTTGCAGTTTTCAGTTCAGAATCTGCAACAAATCAACAACATATAAATGGGGGCCTAAGGTAATTAGCTTATTACTCCCGAATGCAGATTAGCGAACTTCTTAAAAATATGTTTTGTGTCCCACGTGTTGAATGTTTGAAAAAACTGGGTTTGTGTCTGATTTGATTATACAGAAATTACATGTTCTTCAATTGGTCTGAAAATTGGTTTATGACATCTGAGGTCTTCTATGACTAACTTTTGCTCATTCTCTCCCCCCTTTGCAATAGCAAATACTGTCAGAGTGACACAGACATATATAGCTATGGGTAAAGGCATGTTTGATGGTGTTAACAAACAGCATTTTAATAACACATTGCACTGTCGCATGTGTTATGCTTTTTCATATTACAAAGCTTCCAAAAATTGTCCCTTATTGGAGGCAAATAGTGTTTAAATGCACAATGTGTGATGGGGAAAAAACTGTTGCTTGTTGGGTTCAAGCATCCAAAAATTATGCCTAAACAGGGGCAGCCCCTGTTTATACACACACTGTCTGCCCCTGTCTGCCCCTGTTTATACACACACTGTCTGCCCCTGTTTATACACACACTGTCTGTCCCTGTTTATACACACACTGTCTGCTCCTGTTTATACACACATATGTTACTGTCATGAGAAACATTTAGGGAAATTTACTAAATCATTTATGCAATTATTATGGCATAAAAAAGTTGCAAATTATTGGGCATACCATATGTGCCCCATAACTTGCAACTTTTAAAGTTTCTCGCCACTTTCCTGAAATGCTGAAAAAGGAGACACGGCTTAGTGGGAGGGGGTAGTTCTTTGTGCGGTCAACCAGATTTACTATAATTTATGCCAGAAACTGACGTAAGTTGTAGATGAAGTATGCATCAGCTTGTAGCTGGCTTAGGATTCAGCTTTTGACACATGGCATAGCAGAGATGCGCCTAATTTATTAAGAGGCATTTGCCTCTTAATAAATTTGGTGCGTCTCATTCTGGCGAAGAGGAATCAAGACTGGTGTATGGGAACTGCCACATAACACCCATCTAGGCCACACGCTGAAGGCAGAATGACAATTCTTTTGTCTCAGCATAAGGAGCCTCCCAGAATCATGTGTTTCTCCATCTTCTTCCTCCCTTGTGTTTTTTCTTGCTAATATTCACAGTAAAATGATGCTGGGCATAATTTTTACATGATCCATCCCCAAAAAATCAATAATCTTTGGATTTTTTTGGTGGATGAAATGTTATGAAATTCGTAATGAATCCAATTAATTTAAAATTGATTTGTTCATCTCTACTTCCGAACAACTATGCAACCAATACAATACACCCTCAGCATAGATTCATACAGCTTTTGGGGTAGGCAACATAGACCAATGTAGAAGATCTAAAACAGGAGTGAAAACCTCATGTTTATTGTTTCCTGATATATTTCAATAGCACACCTGAGATGTTTCTCCACATTATAAAACTCACAATTAAAAAGCTGGTCAGAGATTTTCTAAATACATGGTAGATATTTTTCTAACAAGTTGGTTCCTTAGTGTCTAATGGTATTTCATGTGAGAAAGTCCCATCTGGTGCTCTAAATCCTACTGTAAGTGCTATTTATATGAGTTGCAGTTGAGCATTTACTGATTACAGCACTATATGTTATGTTGAAGGCTATGTGAACGAAGGATAGAATATAACCCTATTTTACGCAACTCATTTAATAAATACATCTGAAAATTTTATGGCATGCTTTCATTTTTCATTCAGCATTCACTCTATATTTATTTAGCCAGCAAACCATTCACCCACATAAAATGCAGTTTACCTAAAAACAAGCCTTGTATTTAACATTGTTTCATATGATTCATCCTCTAAGGCTAAAACACAACATCATATGGAATGAATGCCAATTAATCCAAATAAGGAAACATTGGAACGTGTATTTATAGAGAATTCTATTTTCCTCTTTTTAGTTCATTAACTTATTGTTTATTAAAAGCATTCTCTGCTTTCGATAAGGTCCATATATTATATGCAGATCACAAAGTATCTTGATACTGGGACCCCCAGCAATCAACTGTGATCTGAAGGGAATCCTAATGGTAAGTGTTCTATTACCCTGCAGGGCCTCCACAGGGAAAATGAAGCATTAAATTTAAACAACTCTTTTAAATTAAATAAATAATGCTAATATGCCACTGAGAATATCTACATATACAATCCAAAATAGAAGCTTCTGTACATCTCCATGTGAAATCAAAGTTATACAGGTGTCATAATTTAGCAACGTACAACTCAGAGGTTGTCTGCATATGCTACTGTTTTGTAATTAAATTTCACTCATTAGATTGATTTGGAAAAAATATCTGGGATATAGTATGCTACAGACTTAGAAGCAATGTATCATAAGGAAATTACCAATTAACCCCCCCATCCCCCCCATCCCCCACATCTGTCAGTATTTACACTGACCACTAGGCCTACAATATGTTAAGACTTCCTGTTCTGTACAGGTAATATTTCAGTAACCATATCATTACCATCACAGGCAGAATGCAATGACAGATATTACCTATATGTAGCTAACACAGGATCCAACATTCTCAATAGGTGATATCACAGCTTATCTACTCCCTACTGACCTCTGCAAAGGCCACAGAGCATACTATAGAAGTCAATGAAGTCCCCACTTGTTTATTGTGTCTATGGCCCATATGGCTGCTCGCAAAGAGTAGTAAGTTGTGACAAACTTTTGACTTGGCAATTTCCAATTTTGACAATGGCCAGTGTGAAAACTACTGTACATGATTTTAGGATTATAGATGTAGATACTAACAAGAAAATAAAAAAAACTCCAAAAATTCTAAAAAAAAACATTGTTTAACTTAAAAATTATTTTAAAATAGGTCATTTTTTCATGACACATTTCCTTTAAGAAAAAAATGGCAGCCAATCTAGCATGTCTGTTGTCCAACTGAGATAGTAACTCTTGAACTCTGTCTTCTTAGAACTCTAGATGCTTCCATTCTGTTATTCTTCTGAGAAATGTTATGAATAAATTGACATTTGGGCATTATCAGTGCTGACAAAGTGAGACTGTGTAGGGAACACGTAATGAAAAATGGAATGGTAATGGTCAGTCGTCAATTTATTCATACATTTACAGGAGGAGTAAAAAAAGGACAGTGCAATACGGAGTTTTCAAGCAAGATGCTTCATAATTGTTATTTTGTTCATACTACAAGTATTTACTAAAACATAAATGTCCAGATAGCTGACAGATACTGTGGTAAGCCTTCAAAACTGCAATGAAAAAAATGATATTTTGTAATATTATGGTAAAAAAAAGGACCAGGGTATGGTACAACGTGTGAACTGTCTTTAAGGTGTTTGCCTATATAATAGTGTTTAAATAATGCTTTAAAATATAAGAGATTATTCATTTGGAATTTGATCGGTGTCAAACATTTGTACATAAAGACACCAGTGGAGAAGAGGTATCTTCATTATATCAGATTCACACCACATAGTTTTTGTCTTCATATCTTTTGCTGGTTGAGTGCAAATAATATTCTCATCTTGGCTGATATTGGCAATTCTGCTAATTGCATATGAATAACTCATAACATTTAGTGTCATCCATAATGCTGGTCTCACATGTGCCTTTGTATTTTCAACACACTGTACCTCATTTAACCCTTACATGGAACACATTTACGTGATTCCATTCAGAAGTTTCCATTCAGCATCTGTCAGATATGCATGGATCCTTGTAAAATGACTTTTATTCATATCAGACAGCTAATACATGGTTGGCCTTGAAAAACAGACCCCCGTTTCCATTGTGTGCTTTGTACAGGATAATCATTATCGGACCCCATTCATCAAAATTGTCAGAGCTCAGCTTTCATTTTGATATAGCAGTTTAAGGAACGAATGAGGCCCATCGTATCCTTCCCTGCCTGTAGAGTGGTACTCTTTGTGGTGGTCAGTACTGTTATGAGTTTACTACATGCCATATTTGATTCCCTGTGTGCACATGTGATAATGGAGGCCCAGAGAAACACAGCAAAAAGCAATGTACATAGGGGGTCATATATCAAACTGGTGTAAAGTAGAGCTGGCTTAGTTTCCCATAGCAACCAATCAGATTCTTCCTTTAATTTTCCAAATGAGCTGTCCAAAATTAAAGGTGGAGTCTGATTTGTTGCTATGGGCAACTAATCCAGTTCTACTTTACACCAGTTTGATAAATCACCCACATAGTTTGGTGTGGAAGTGATATAGCACAAGATCCCTGGTAGAGATGAGCGAATCTATTCGCCGATTCGTTTATTCGAATCTTGGAAATTTTCAGCTGCGAAGTAAATCCGAATATTTGGAGATTCGCTCCATTAAGATTCGAAAACGTTCCTAAGGCTTTCTACGCATTTGCTACGTACTTGTCCGATAAATTGTATGCTAATGCTACGTATAAGTTACTCTATACTCTGTTGAGTACGAATTAAATTACTTAGCCAACTTTTACTGTTAGTTCGTTATTCGTGCACAAAAGCCTGGGAAGAAAGCGGTCACCTGACCTAGTGGGCAGGGCTTGCTCTGATTGGCTCAGGCTCGGTAAGCCAGTGACGCATCACTTCTGCTGCAACTGCTGAGACGAGCAGAAGCACTGTGTGTGAAGTTCCTAAAGACTGAGACCTGTGCTGTTGAAATTGGGGTGTAATTGCTCAGGGAATCCATATTACACATCAGAAATACTGCAGGGCAAGTTCAGGGCCAGTGCAGGGCTAATAATTAATCAGGCAGGGAGAGAGAGACAGGGAGAGAGATAGGGAGGGAGACAGGGACAAAGACAAAGAACAGCTGCAGGGCCACAGAGTCAAGTGAAAAATGTTTGGAATGGATAAGCAAAAGGGGTCCAGTTCCAGCCAGACCTTGAGCTCTAAAAAAAGGAGAAGGTGGCACAGGGCAGCACTGCTAAAGGACCTGTAGCCGGAGCTTCTACTTGTAGTATTCACAATACTTGGCCGGTGTTCCACCGTGATAACCCACCAAGGCGCAAAATTATAGTGGAGGAGAAAGTGGATGAGGTAGTGGAGTAGATGGCACGCTCATCTCAGTTCCAGCCGGATGATCTGCTGTCATCTGCTGATACAGTATTCATATGTAGCCAGGGGTCAGACTCAGGATGGCACACTCATCTCAGTCTCAGCCTGATGATCTGCTGTCATCTGCTGATACAGTATCCATATGTAGTCAGGGGTCAGACTCAGAGCGTTCCTCCTGCTCCACCATTCCTCTCCAGCAAAGCCCGTCATTTTCGTGCGCAATGTGTACGCTCATGCGTACGTGTTCAAAGAAGTTGCGTACCTTTTAAAACTGAACGTTCATTATTAGTGCACGAATGTTCAGAAAACGACACATAATAACGTATGATTTGTACGCAGATTCGCCGAATAGATTTGTAGAACATACGAATCTTATGAAAAGTTCGACGAATGTTCGGCGAATAAAATTTTGAATGATTCGCTCATCTGTAATCCCTGGCCTATGCAAAAAACATAGACAACCACATATTCGGACACCCATCGTTGTTGCAGATGTCCAGGAGAGAATAATAAGAAGCCTCAGGAAATTGACACAGAATTATCCAAGCAGGCAAACATCTGGAAGACAACATGTCCAGTTGTACTGAAAACACTGAGTGTCAGTTGTGGATGAGTTAAAGGAATTTGTGGGTCAAGTATTCTTTAACCCGTTCCTGACTGCCTGTTGTACATATACGTTGGCGGTTGGGACTTATGGCGCCCGCTTGGGCATGCAGTGGGGCTAATGTCAGTGACCGGCAGTAACGATGATCGCGTACATTTAACCTTTTGGATGCCATGGTCAAATGTGACCACGGCATCTGTGAAAATAAGGAGCACATGCTCCTAGCCATGCTCTGTCTCCCCCAGGCGAGGATCGGGGGAGCCAGAGTGTGTATGCAGTAGCCCCTGCCCTCCTGAGTGACAGGAGGCTGCTGCACATTAGTTGTTATGGAGAGCTTGCCTGACACGGTTCCATAAAAACACAGTAATATTCTCCTGGTCTATGAGAGAAGCAATCTAATGATTGCTTGTTATAGTTCCCTAGGTGAACTATAAAAAAGTGTAAAAAAAAAAAAGGGTTTATGAATATATATGTAAAATTAAAATCACCCCCCCCCACTTCTCAAAATCATTAAATTAAAATAAAAGTACATAAACAATTAAAAGAATAAACATCATGGGTATCACCACGTGTGCTTCACCTCCCACAAAAAACTGAATAAAAAGTTTTCAAAAAGTCATACATGCCACACTATGGAATCAATGAAAAGTACCTCACACAGCTCTGTACACATAACAATAAAAAAGTTATTGGAACAAAAGATTTTTTTCCAAAGTTTGTATTTTTATTTTCCCAGCATTAAAACACAAAAAAACTATACATATGTGGTATCATTGTAATCTTACTGACCCAGAGAATAAAACTAACAGATTTACTTAATAGGAAACACTGTAAAAACAAAACTCATAAAACTGTGGCAGAATTGTGTTTTTTTAATAATTCCACCTCATTTGGAATTTCTCCTGCTTCCCACTACATTCTATGCAACTATAAATGGTTCTATTAGAAAGTACAACTTGTCCCACAAAAAACAAGCACCCATACAGCTATGCGAATGGAAAAATAAAAAAGTTATGGCTATGTGAACACATCCCTGGACATGAATATCTGCAAGCAACTATTCACAGATAACGGATCATTAGCGTGAGTATTGTTTCTTTCAGCAAGATAGGTGACTTGCCATATTTCGCATACACCCCTGTGCCTAGTTCATGCAGTGAGAAAAGGCCTCCACTGTCATCAGACTTAATGGTGTATGATGTTTGTCTGTGGATATTCCTGAAGAGTAGGTATTATGAAACAAATAGACAGTGTCCAAACTGTAAGAGCAAATTGCACAATGTGTTCCTGAACATAGGGTAAGACAAATACAACTCAGCATAACCACTGGCAGAAAACACTTCCATCGTCTCCTGTAAATACATGTAATTCTTCCAGTCTATGCATACTCCCGTTGCAATTTCACTGCAGTATGGATTAACATCTCAATATATCTTTAAATATGTACTAAATTTAGAGTGCAAAATTTGACGGGGTTCAGCATGATCACCATTCCCTGTCATTGCAGCCGTGTGTCTTCTGTATTATACAGCCGGCACCCGCCATGGGTGGAGTGGGCTCACCGCGGCAGCCCGCTCCATGCATTACCTCAACCACCAGTACATCATGGTGGTTAAAGGTGTTAATATGTTCATCTTTCCATCAAATTATGTAATAATCACTTAAAACCTTCTTTTGCCAGTATTTCTTGCAGTGAGTGCTTTATTATTAATAGCAGCTAAGAAGAAATGAAGCTGTAGAAATCATTTGAATGTAGGAATCTAGGGCAATTATTATTGGCTCATTTACACCTCTAGCACTATAGAGGTGAGACTATTATTTTAGTGTACATCTTTTTATGTATGTTGCAACCTGAGGCTGAACAGAGATTGTCACTTATATGAAGAGGCACACTGGATTGGGAGCAGGTTCTATTGGGAATTCACTGAAGCATGACATTTTAGCTGAAATTGTAAAGGGTCTAGGAACATGTTCACAGTACTGTGAATGACATGCTGCAACATTTTGCCCAGAATAAACTGTACATCTGTCATATTTTGAAGCTTAGCGGGAAAAGGCAAGTGACCTCGTGGCCTTAAAATGGCAGTGCCATTTAGGAAAACACAGCTCCAAGCAAGTTAATGAAAATACATACACACTATACTCGTATATACTATATATATATATATATATATATATATATATATATATATATGTATATGCACACACACACACACACATTGACCAAAAAATAACGCAAACAGATAGAGATAGAAATGTCAGATTGCTGCAAAACTCGGCATGTGGTCATATCTCAGGCAGATACAATGCCTTGCGAAAGTATTCGGCCCCCTGGAACTTTTCAGCCTTTTGCCACATTTCAGGCTTCAAACAAAAAGATAAAACATTTCAAATTTTTCGTGAAGAATCAACAACAAGTGGGTCACAATTGTGAAGTGGAACGAAATTTATTGGATCATTTAAACTTTTTTTGTAATAATAAAACTGAAAAGTGGGGCGTGCAAAATTATTCGGCCCCCTTGCATTAATACTTTGTTGCGCCACCTTTTGCTGCGATTACAGCTGCAAGTCGCTTGGGGTATGTCTCTATCAGTTTTTCACATCTAGAGACTGAAATTCTTGCCCATTCTTCCTTGCAAAACAGCTCGAGCTATTTGAGGTTGGATGGAGAGCATTTGTGAACAGCATTTTTCAACTCTTTCCACATATTCTCAATTGGATTCAGGTCTGGACTTTGACTTGGCCATTCTAAGACCTGGATACGTTTATTTTTGAACCATTCCATTGTAGATTTTGCTTTATGTTTGGGATCATTGTCTTGTTGGAAGATAAATCTCCGTCCCAGTCTCAGGTCTTTTGCAGACTCCAACAGGTTTTCATCCAGAATGGTCCTGTATTTGGCTCCATCCATCTTCCCATCAATTTTAACCATCTTCCCTGTCCCTGATGATGAAAAGCAGGCCCAAACCATGATGCTGCCACCACCATGTTTGACAGTGGGGATGGTGTGTTCAGGGTGATGAGCTGTGTTGCTTTTACGCCAAACATATAATTTTGCATTGTTTCCAAAAAGTTCGATTTTGGTTTCATCTGACCAGAGCACCATCATCCACATGTCTGGTGTGTCTCCCAGGTGTCTTGTGACAAACTGTAAACGAGACTTTTTATGGATATCTTTGAGAAATGGCTTTCTTCTTGCCACTCTTCCATAAAGGCCAGATTTGTGAAGTGTTCGACTGATTGTTGTCCTATGGACAGACTCTCCCACCTCAGCTGTAGATCTCTGCAGTTCATCCAGAGTGATCATTGGCCTCTTGGCTGCATCTCTGATCAGTCTTCTCCTTGTTTGAGATGAAAGTTTAGAAGGACGGCCAGGTCTTGGTAGATTTGCAGTGGTCTGATACTCCTTCCATTTCAATATGATCACTTGCACATTGCTCCTTGGGATGTTTAAAGCTTGGGAAATCTTTTGGTATCCAAATCCAGCTTTAAACTTCTCCACAACAGTATCACGGACTTGCCTGGTGTGTTCCTTGGTCTTCATGATGCTCTCTGTGCTTTAAACAGAACCCTAAGACTATCACAGAGCAGGTGCATTTATACGGAGACTTGATTACACACAGGTGGATTCTATTTATCTTCATCAGTCATTTAGGACAACATTGGATCATTCAGAGATCCTCGATGAACTTCTGGAGTGAGTTTTCTGAACTGAAAGTAAATGGGCCGAATAATTTTGCACGCCCAACTTTTCAGTTTTATTATTACAAAACAAGTTTAAATGATCCAATAAATTTCGTTACACTTCACAATTGTGACCCACTTGTTGTTGATTCTTCACCAAAAATTTAAAATGTTATATATCTATAAAAATATCTTTTTGTTTGAAGCCTGAAATGTGGCAAAAGGTTGAAAAGTTCCAGGGGGCCGAATACTTTTGCAAGGCACTGTATGTAAATGATTACAGGTGTAGTCTTATTATACACTGGTACTTGTCACAAGAGATAGCAAAAATGCTCCACTGCCCTATAAAAAGACTAGAGGCTACTTTTGGGTAGTGTACTTTTTGCCTAGTTGACAGACTTCCAGAAAGGGGATGCATCATTGAACTGTGAGAAGTAGGATGGTTGTTACAATGACTTTCCCGCCATCTAGTCTATTCTAAGACATCTCCCTTATGTTATGAAATGTTGGCAGCAGTCATTACATGAGGACACGCACAAATGTGGAACAGGCTATGGGTGACCCAAACAGACCAACCATAGACAGGATTGTCTCATCTACTCACAAGCACAAGTAGCGCCAGCAATTTAATTTCAACTATCCAGGTACAGGTGGCACATTCTTTACATGCCCCTGTCTCTCCCTGGACCATTTCTAGAAGGGAATTTGGTGTTATGGCATCCATTATGTATCTTGCCATAGACAACCAGCCACTGTTGCCTTAGTTTTCAATGGCATTGTGAACAAGAAAACTGGTCTGCTACAAACTGGAACCATATTGTCTTCAGGTTTCTTTCAGATTGGAAGATGGTCAGATTTGAGTATGGTGGTTTCAAGATAAGAACTTCAATCCTGCTGTGGAGCAACACACTGCCCCAACTGCTGGTGTGATGATCTGGGCAACAATAGCATATAACAATCGCCACCCCTAGTAGTGATATGGTGGACACTAACGGCTCAGAACAATGCAGCCACATGTGTTGGTCTCATGGTGAGGCTTCCAACTGGTATTTTTTAACAGGTTAATTCTCGTAGCAAGGGTTCCCCAGGAATTTTCCAGATTGGAACACTTCCTCGGTTTGCCTGTTCGCCAAATTTATCACCAATTGAGCATTTTTGGGACCAGCTGCGAAACAAGCTTCGGCAACCTACAAACTGGCAGATTTATAGGCCTAACCAGCATCTGTGGGCAATTGTGCCACAGGATACCACATAAAACCTGTATACCTCCATACTGAAATGTATCTCATCTTGTATCTAGGCTAGAGGTGGCCAACAGGGCACCATAGTAACATAGTTTATAAATAGAGATGAGCGAATCATTCAAAAAATTTTTCGCTGAACATTCGCCGAACTTTTCCTAAGAATAGTATATTCGACGAATAGATTTGTTGTATTTGCGTACAAAATACATGTTATTATGAGGTATTAGCGAACATTCGCGCACTAATAATGAACGTTCACTTAAAAAATGTACGCAACTTCTTAGAAGATGTACGCTTGAGCGTACAAATAGCGTACGAATACTCAGCGTACTATTGTCTATGCGATTACGTAATACGCAGGCACGCACGACGAGAGGCCGTGGCGTGCACTCCTCAGAGGCAGAGCGAATATTCGAAAATGGCATTCAGGCGATCCTCATCATTTAGCTCTGAAGAGCTGAAATACACCAGCGGCAGCCTGGATCCAGGGCTCAAGGGTCCCTCTGGATCTGCTCTGCCGCAGGTACACGTGTGGGGCCGGAACCACTCTCCGGCCCAAATTCACTGTAATGGGGGTGGGCCGCGAATCCGGCCGCAGCACGTTAACCCCTGCTGAGAGGCAGCCGGAGCGAAAATACAACATGTAACTGTTGTATTTTCTATCTGATGGATCTATCACTTATATATTTATATGCTGTTCTATATGGATATACTTCATGCTAGTATGAAGTAAAACCACCTGAGATTCCTCCAATAAGTGTAAATCCCCAGCACCGCAATTACAGATGGATAGCTGACATCAGGAGACCGGGGGGCTGGTACATCGACACACCTCCGTTTCCATTGGCTGTCAGCCGTGACCGCGCCTGCCTGGGGCGGAGCTTAGGTCTTATAGTCTCGGTGTGTGAGCGCCGCTTGCGGCCATCACAGCGCCGATTCACTACCACGCTGTCACGCTAAGATGCGGCGTGCACCTCTATCTGTTCTCTCCTAACTATAAAATGTCCAGTTCCTGATGAAATGCAGCATGAATTGCTGTATTGAAACGCGTTGAACGGGGACAATATAGAGCGGGGGTAGTAGTGCATACAATTGAGGAGTGAGGTGCCTGATTTGTAGCACCTGTATATCTGGGCTGACAATAATTGCCCTATATGTATTAGCGTAAGAGCGCACTCCATTAGGTTTACTGGCTACCTTACCAGTTACACATTGAGGAGTAAGGTGCCTGACCTGAAGCACCTATATATTGGGGCTGAGAATACATGCCCTATATGAACCAACATAAGAGCGCACTCCATCAGTCTTGCTGGCTACCTTACCAGTCAGACATTTTGTCCTCCTATAACTGTAAAGGGGAGATCTATTTCTATCAGAGTGGTACAGAGTTGACAGATACAATTACTGTAACTCGATGCCACAAGACTAGCTGCTATTAATGGCTGGGATATACCTGCACAATTCATCATATGGGATTATTGAGTGGAGGTGAATATCTATTTAGCCTCTACTATCCTAGCATTGAGCTTTTACCAAGCAGTCTAGAGCCTATGTCTGAATATGTAATGACTTAGACCTTTTTTAAATTAGTTATTCAACAAAAGATTTGTTATTTTCTTTTAGCATTCCAATCAGAATAAGTTGTTATAAAGTCGGCTAAATAATAGGGACGTATACCGTATACAATTGTTTATTAGAAGTTATTGATCCATAGGAAGGCAAAAAAAAAAAAAACCCTGTGAGGTAGAAGCCAATTTTCCCCACTTTAGGGGAAAAAATTTCCTTCCCGACTCCCTGGATAAACAACCTCTCCAGAAATCTAATAACTATAACCTGTAATATTATTACGCCCCAGAAATGTACTCCATGTATATAATAATAATAATAATAATAATAATAATAATAATAATAATAATAATAAAAATAATATTTCACTAATGTTCAGTACAATGTATTTTGTAGCTACCATTCAATGGTAAAAATGGCAAGCATTCCTATACTTTGAAGAGTGAAGGAGGTTGAAATCAATTTCTGAAGGACATCAAGGTGTTTTCACATCTATTTACATTGCAGTTGTTGATGCAAATTTTTTTTTTTAATTCAAACAGTGCACTCAGCAAGTCTTTAAGGCTGAGTATGGTAGTGTATGGGCTGCAGCTCTTTTTAACTATTGAAGATCAGAGTGCTTAGTTGGTCTGCTTTTAAAGGGGTTATCCAAGTTATTTTTATTGATGACCTATCCTCAGGATAGGTCATCAATATCAGATCGGCGGGGGAGCGACACTCGGGGGTCCGACACTCAATGGGATGGCTCGTTCCTATACAACTGTATAGGAGCGATCCGTCCCATTAAAATGAATGGGATGGCTTAGGTGTAATTACACCCGCTCGCCGCTGCGGATGCGACAGCGAGCAGGTAAAAAATGAAAAGGGGGCAGCTCTGGCACGGTGCACGCCTTCTCTTCAAACAGCTGATCAGTGGGGGTCCTGAGTATCGGACCCCCGCCATTCTGATATTGATGACCTATACTGAGGATAGGTCATCAATAAAAATAACTTGACAACCTCTTTAATGGTCTTTATTGAAGGTGCAATTAGCCATTAGGTGCTGTTAGCAATTCATGCCAATAAAACTGTGTGGTCTCATAGGTTTAACAAGAGCAAGCTATGGCCTGTACAAACGCGTGCCACTTGAGTGACACGACTACACTGTGTGGTTGTACCCTGAAAGATCCACCATGTGATGCCTTCTACCAAAACCAGATACATCTATAACCATTCCCACCTGTCTGGCATTATGCCCATGATGTATCCCTCCATCACTTATGCCTCACTGCTTTGGCTCAATCTTGTTTTTTTCCTACTCTCCTGCCTTTTTTACACTGCAGTATCCTTGTTAATATTTAGCAGCAATATTTTAAGCCAAAACCAAGAGTGGAATCTACACAAAAAAGGTATCATGGAAAGTTTAAAGTATCACTCTTTATAGATTATAGCAAAAATCTACACCAGCTCCCTTAGTAGTGTAAATCTCTGTTTTGGTGCATGGATTTGCACAGATGTGCCACAAACATTAGAGGAATGCACCTCTCAATAAGGCACATGTGGCACATCTGATGCCAGCAGGGGAGAGATTTAGACTCTCATACAAAATGCAGTTCTTGATGAGTCACCCCCTTTGTGTCTACAATGTGTCTTAGGCCTGATACATCTCTGTAAATCTTGTCCTCTAAATTGTATTAGTGTAAAAAATATACCTACTGTATATACACAAAATGCCAACATTTGCTATATGGCATTTAGATCTACTTATTGAGGCGAACATATATAACTATGCTGATGTTCGTGAAACCTCTTGAACTTAATAAGCAATGCATATGACATAATTTACATCCCAGAATATAGGGCATAGCTATAGGCAGCAGTTGGCCATAGCACTGGGGTCTGAGGAGGACTGCAATGAGCTTGGAGTTACACCTCAGTATGAGAACATGGAGAAGCAAATGTACATATTCAGACTTAGGCTACTTTCACACAGGGATCTCAAAACCAAAGCAAAATGCTTCCCTCCTAATAATACAACTGTCTGCATCCGTTCAGAACAGATACAGTTGTATTATATCGAAAATGAAGAAACCGGATCCGCCACTAAAACCATTGTAAGTCAAAAAAAAGGATCCGGCACCATTGACTTATATGGTTTTTGGTGCTGGATCCTGCTTCTTCAGTTTCCCATTCTGCACTCAAAAACGCTGCTTGCAGTGGTTTTGTGCCCTGCATGGGAATGCAACAAACTGTAATGGAATGCATTCTGGTGCACTCCATTCCAGTTTGTTAAGTTTTTTCCCCATTGATAACGAATAGAGGCAAAACTTTAGTGTTGTTCTGGGGTTTTGAGAGCCTGTGCCGGATCTCAAAACCGGACAGCACAACACTGATGTGAAAGTAGTCATAGAAGGGTAACAACACCTTTCATGAACTTATTATTCTTAATATCTTTGCAGTTTTAAAAAGTAGTCAATCTCTAGTCTATGTTGAGACATACTCAGGCAATAACTATTCCGGAGCATCTATTATTAGGACTCTTTGTTGTGTCATTCCTTTATTATTCCTGCTAGAAGTTATGAATGAGTTGCCAGCTGTTTGAAATGAAGGTACAGGTGAGTGTTACCAGTAGAGATTGTGTCCCTGCACATTCTTTCACTATCCAATCAATAATGCCAATGTCAGACTGTGCAGAAACACACTCCCAAATGGTAACATCCATCTGGACCTTCATTGCAAACTGCAGGAATGGCACAACAAAGTCATAAGAATAGACACTCCAGAATTGTTATTACATGATAGATGTATAGTAAGTAGTTACTAAAACACACATGCCTGGAGAGGTGACAGGTCCTCTTTAATGACTATACCAGCAGTTACATAAGCGTATACTATCCATCAGGGGAACACTTACTTTAGGTGATTAGGCTGCTTATTACATTAACTCCTCTGAATGTTTCTGGAATTGCCCACACCTTGGCATCAAAGTAGGAAAATTATATTGTAGACAGTTGTTTAATTGCTGGTAATATAGTAAAGTAGTTGGAAAAATATGCTAATCCTAAAAATATAGCCCCACGTCTCATAATTCTATGTTTAGAAGTGAAAGTCTAATAGGATTTGCATACAATTTTAACAGTGTACCACCCAATATGTTGTATTTAATTAAAATTTCAGATTGATGAATAATCTATGATACTAGTCTGTTTGATATTATCTAGTCAACCTTTCTTTATAGAGGTACTGTACAGTATATTGAAACTTGTGCTGTAATTTCATTTCTAGTATATTGGAGGAATATGATTACATTTTTCATTAAACTTTTTAAGGATCGATACAATTTGTTGTGTTCCATGTACTCTAAGAATATTTTTATTTATCTTTACATTTTATATCTGATATATATATATATATATATATATATATATATATATATATATATTATTTTTATTTTTCTGATCTGATTATTTTCAAAACTCTGCAATAATAAATGTTGGGTTTTTTTAAAATTAGGATTTAGGTGACATGCTCATGTATTCTGACAGGGATGATTTTTAGAGCATTTACCTTGCGGTGGAGGGTAATTCCAACTGCTCTGTCCCATCCAAGTACGGTAGCGCTCTTCACGTAGCTGATCGGTGGGGGAACTGGGAGTCAAAATCCCGCCAATAAGATATTCCTGAGGATAGGTCATCAATATCATAAATCTGTACCCTTTACTGGTACAGTATGTGTTCATCTCATTACCAATTGTTTAGTTAGCATCCTGGTATCTAATGTTCCGGAATATTTATAATATGGTCCTTTGTGTTAAAGGGTTTGTCTCACAAAAAAATATTCTACAGTTTTCAAACCAGTACCTGGTTCTGAAAACGTTTGTAATTGAATGTAATTAAAAATATTGCATAGCCACTGAGTTATTTAATAAAATGTATCTGCACAGCGCCACTTGCTCATTGTCCTTTTTCTTAGTTATTTGACCTGCTCACTGAGAAGGCCGCACATTCTCAGTTTCATCCTTCCACTGCCTCCAGAGCTGTTATAGAGAGCTGTAGCAGAAAAGACACACCCCCTGAGCTGCAGCAGAAAAAACATTCCCCTTCAGCTGCCAGCTTGATATAAATCTAGCAGAGCAATGTATGGGGAGATCTCTGGATCCATGTGAGGTACAGGGCTGGTTCTAGCTTTGTTAGAAATAAATGGTCATGTAGTATATGACGCCTGATTTTCATATTTTACATTAATCATGGGATCAGTTTGTGCACACAAAAAATGTTTGCTGGAAGCAGATTGTGCTATGTAAACAACAAGAAATCAGTATGGGGAAGAGCGATGGAATTAACAATTGCTCCTACTCATAGACTGGAGGAGATCGCTGAATGTAAATGCACTGATCTCCTCCACCAGCAAACAGTACATTTTTGGGAATCTGCTTCTCTGTCGTCTCATGTAAAGGGACCTTAACTTATAGCATTTCTGTGTCCTGTGATTATTTTTAGTTGCCCCAGTTGAGGTGTTGGACTGTTCTCTTCTCTGTTTGTGATGTTATCATTTTAGTGCAAACATAATTTTATCAACTCAAAATAATGTGATAACAATAAAAAATATATGGGTACATTGGCTATTGTGAAACCTAATTAGAAAGTACTAATACAGTCAGTGTGGGATCTCCCAAAAAAGGTACTGTTCAACAACCTGAAAGGAAGAAACATACTCTTTCCTTAATTAAAATGACAAATAATATAAAATATACATTACTAGACATATTAAACAATGAAATGGATTGGAACCAAAGTAACACAAATAGAGTGAGTAAAACATAATTAACGTAAACTGGTGATGGCAGCATGTGGATGAGAGCAAATGCTTAGGAATGCTTGATACAGTATGATGTATGGTGTCATAACAAAAATATTCAGATAAGACTGTGCATTTAGTAACATGTACAGGTGATAGGGCTAGCAAATCATAAATGTTTCAAGCATAAAAAAAAATCTGCTTTACATACCAATCATAAAAATTTCACTAGTAATCAGCCTGAAGGAACCCAAATCACAAATCAGGACATACTCTGTACTGAGAGATGGAGTCTAATATCCAGTCCCTGTCTAATCAAAGTCTCAGGCTAGGGCTCTGTCCGTCTCCATCTCTCCTGTGGAGATTTGCTGCTGTGCATAAGCACAAGCTCAACAGGACACCAGTGCTACCAGTGATGACTTCCACTTGGATAGAATGATTAGAAACTAGACATTTATTCTGTAACTGCCACATATATACTGAAGTAAATAACCTTTTAAGAATGGATGATGGAGATAAACTGAAAGACTGATGTAAACATGATTAAATAAAAAATTACAATGGCACTGTTGTTTTTAAAACCAGTATCCGAGGGCTCCTGCTCATGTCTGCATTAAGGCTGCATACAACCTTTTTTGCTTCTCTAGATATATAACACCAACTTAGACTTTATGACAGAATATGGAGGCTGTATGGCTCTGTAAAAAAAAACAAAAAACATATGGTATCATATACTGCTGTACAGGATCCATGCCGTTACACTGATAGACTTCCTGAATGCGAGTCCATTGATTCCTATGCTGTCATCATGAACCTGATTTAGCAGATGATACAAAAGATATGCAAATTTTTTATTAATTTTCATAATGATTATCCTATATTAGAATCATCCAAGGCAAAGTATTACTGCATACAAAGGCTTAAAGAGGTATTCTGGTTATTAGGGATGAGCGAATCGACTTCGGATGAAACATCAGAAGTCGATTCGCATAATACTTCCTTTGAGTGGTACCTTGGGACCGAACCCAAGTTTGGGAAATGTTTTTTTACAGTACAAATTCATTTATGAAGTTATTATGCGAAGTCTCACAAGACTTCGCATGGTAATGATTTTGGCTCATCGGAGCCAATACATTCTAATATTGTACAGAGCGCTTGCTCTGTACAGTATTCAAACTAAGTATTATGCAAATTATGCAGATCCCTACTGGTTATGCGATATTAATGACTTATCCTCAGGATAGGTAATTGATTTCCAATTGGTGGATCTCTTTGAAGGGGCTGCGGTGCTAGAGCAAAAGCTGCCTCCTTTTTAATATTTACCTTCATGCCATCTACATTGTAGTGGTGCAGGTAATTATAGCTATCTCTTCTATTCACTTAAATGGGACGATTGGCTGTAATTACACTAAACCACCACTACAATGTAGATGGCATGCAGGTAAACAGTGAAGAGGATGCAGTGCCTTCACTAGTGCCACATACGGTCAGTCGCACTGTCAGGCCGTATGCTAAGGGCTAGAAATGAGCGAATCATTAAAAATTCGCTTCGCTGAATATTCGCTGAATTTCTGACAAGATTCGTACTTAAACGAATTTATTCGGTCGAATCTACGTTCAAAAAAACAACAGTTGTTTTGCGAACATTCCTGCACAAATTACGAACGTACAGTCAGCGTAGTTAAAAGTACGCAATACGTAAGCATTAGCGTACAAAAGTGCGTACGAATCCTTAACGTACTATTGACGCGCAAATGCGTCATATGCACGAGGCAAGGCCGCGGCATACAGTCTTTAGAGACAGTCCATATGAGGTAAAAAAAATAAGGTGCTTACTGCTAGCTATCCAGCTAAGTGCATAATTTACTAAAAACACCATACAATAAGTGCATAGTAGGACACAGACATTGCAGTACTTGAAAAAGAATACACACAATGGGCTAAAGAGATGAACCAGTAAAGACAGTGTAGCTAAAATACAGCAAAGACATAAGTATGCAAACATTTTAGTGCAATCAATTTCACATTTGCAAGCATAAAAGGCTCAGATATACGTTTGAGTGTATCCTTATGGCTCCTAGTTGGCATGATAAAACACTGTATGGAACACATAGTCCAAAATTCAATTGTAATCCACGTGAGGTAATATTGTAATCCAAACAGGTAACGTGAAATCCGCATGGGTAATAGAGAATAGCAGCAAATTGAGAACCCTTTTTGCAAAGGGGGCTCCCAAGGGGGGAAAAAGAAAAATAGGTGCACTTAGGCACAACTGGGACTTTTCTGCAGAATGGGGGGAGTCCTGACAGCCATGTCCATCTGGGTGAGAGTGAAACGGGGGCAATACAAACAAACATAAAAAGTGCCAACTAGCTCTCACCCGTCAGGTGCAGTCCATGGTGTGGCTCCCATAGGTCCTCTAGAGGTGTCCTTCACTCAGCCAGTAGTTGTGTTCCTCAGATGAGGGACCTGAAGTCCTCCTCACTGGAACTGCTGCTGAATGACATCAGAGGACGCTCCTGCCTCTTGTAGGCCACGCTCGATGCCATAGTAGAAGTCCAGTGCCCTCTTCTTCCGGAAGTTGGGCTTGACCTGGCTTCATCTTCCACAGCAGCTGGTATTGGTGGGTCACCGTGGATTGGAAGGTAAACGATGAAGTTGTCAGTTGACCCAGCTGAAAGGACTGTGGTGGTGTTTGGTGCTGGCAGTCCAGGAATCAGAGGCTCCGGCTGTGGCTGTGGCTTTTCCCTGAACCGGAGGACACCATCTGGGGACTCCTAAAGGCAGCGCAAGCGTCCTGGACCTGGCGGCTCATCCGGCCACACTTCAGGTTCTGTTATAGGTACCAGGGGCCTAGAAAGGAGGGTAACCCGGTCGCAAAGGGGCCTTTCAGGGACGCCATGGGGGTGTACTCCAACTGATCCCCCACGTACAGGCTGTGACGAGGTTGTGGCAGGTACGGCCGTTTCACCGACCTGCGGCCCACAAAATACTCCATTCTGTCCTTGTCGTCTGCCAGGAAGCCAGACCCTCTGTCAACGAAAAACCACAGGACCGTTCCCTTTCAGCGTTCCAATGCAGGATCTCCCGGCCTAGGGTGGTCCAGTACCTGGATGACCCAGTCCTCCACTGTGTTTTTATAGTCCCAGAGGGTCTGTGCATGGGCCGTCACCGATGGTGGCACAATCGGTTCTGCTTTATGGAAGGTGTTGTCGTGGATATCCTCCGGGGCGGCAAAGTGGATGTTCCAGCCGCCTCCGCCGCACCAGCCACAGCAGATGCTCCAGCCGCACCAGCCACAGCAGACGCACCAGCCGCCTGACGACGAAGAACCGCCTCACGATGCGCAGCTAACTCCGCAGGCGGTAAGGAGAATAAGGGCACTGTAGGTGGCTTACTTGCCTTCAGTTCAGAGCGTGACACCCTGATGTCTGGAGCGGACGGTGGTACAGGGAACTCGTCCCCAAAGACCATCTGGTTCCAGTTGGGATGCAGCTCTTTAGCCATGCTTGCTACTTGCTCAGTGTTCAGCGCTGGTCTAAACTGGTTCTGCAAACATCTGGCCTGAGTAAATCTTGGTAATTTAACTGGATGACTGTAATTATCTAAAACAGATTTATTTTTAAAATCTATTGCCTACAGTCTTTATATCCACTTATAAACCACAAAACATTTATCTACTCTCAATTACAGGGGTAATTTTATATTAAAAATCTTATAGTCAATTTCATAAAACAGTAGAACCAAAGCTGAAATGACAGATATAGTCTAACCCTTTGAATACCAGATACGAGATGCATATGTCATTTCATTTCTGGCCACTAATATGATGTATGTCATGTTGTAATATACATCATAATAGGCATAAATGGACACGCACAACCAAGGCCATTGTTTAGCAGGAGAATGTGTGGCTTAGGATGCATTAATATGACTCAAAATTTCAGCAAAATTTTGGCACAAAATGTTGGCTCAAAGTAAGCCAACCAATAGGTGGCATAAATTCAGACAAATGTGTTTAAAGATGTACCAAATTTATCATCCCACTTGAATCAAACTCTCTAGTTTAACTTTAGCAGATAGTCCACAACACTCCTTTAGTAATGTGCAATTATTTGGATTTTATGACTGAACTGTGAGACATTCTGGTCTGTAGACCCTCATCAGTGAGTTGAAAAACTGTGTATGAAAAAAGAGCTTCAACTGAAACGGCACAGGAATAACATCAGTGTATTAGCAAAAGATATTGGGAATAGTATAAAAACTAGTTTTGGCATGTCCTTCACTGGCACCCCTGTACTACGAGGTGTGCGGGAATCATTCAAGTTGTAGTTTAACTTTAGGCTGTCTAAATATTAGACAAGATTAATAAATCTTCCCACATTTACTAAGAGTAGCATTTTATATGCCAGTCTAAAATATGTTGAAATGAATTGCCACAAATTTATTAAAAGACATATGTCCTAATAAATGTGTTGCATTTTGGACTGACCCAAAGTCAGCCTATGAGATTTTTTCTAAAAAATGTGCTATTTTCTGGCTGTGTTTAGAACAATGCCCACTTTTAAACTGAATAGGATATCTTTGAGCGATTACTGCTTTTTGTGAATTTTTGCACAAAATTACGTTTTAAAACTTCAGAAAAGCTGTTGATTTTTCCCTCCACTCCTTTGACAGATAAACAATATAAGGCTTCATGCACACAGCCATATTTTTCATCCATGTGCATTTTATGCCATGCGCACATATGTATTTTTTGCGGATCCTTGTGGCCGTTAAGCAAATTATAGCACATGTCCTATCCGGGTCCATATTGTGGATGAGAATAGTCCTTTCTGTTGATAGGAGTGAACACTGATAGTATCTGTATTTTGCTGGTCTGTGGTTTGCAGACTGAAATATGGACACAGCCATATGCATGAGGCCTAACCGTAGGCAACATAGAAATGTGCCTATCTGGTTCATGCTCTGATCACAGTAAGCAAAGAGACAAGAGGGAAAAACAATTCCACTGCAGTATATGTTGGTGCAATCAATTAACAGGAAGTATTATAATACCAGCAATCCTTTCAAGCTGTGAAATATTTAACAAGCCCTTAGGTGTCACTTATCTATATTGTAAAGAAGTGTTAAATAAATATCATTTTCATAATTGTTGGTAGTGACAATAAATGAATATTTTGAGATCTCTGATAAATTATTGAATTTATGATAACTAGATTATATGTAGTGACTCGGAGTTACATTTTTCTATTTCTCCATGTTGCTCCTGGATTGCAGGAGTTTTTAGCAAAATCATTTTCATCTGGATTACAGAAATGTTCCATCTCATTCTGTTCTAATATCAGATCCCATAAAATCTCAGAATTGATGAAGCAAAAAACATATTTGTACCATGTATTGATGCTAATTTTGTTTGAATTCTCTACATGCGAGATGTCTAATATTTTCCATCAATCACACTCTTGGGAGGCTGGCTGTGATTGACATCCACATCTGCAGAGACAGTCAGCATCAGCGAAACCTCTGATCCCAACCCATTTAATCCCTTAGACACTTTCAATACTTACAAGTATAAACAAAGTGAAAGAGCTCCTCTTTTAGCTCACTGTGAAATCAGACAATATGATTATTGGTGCTCCTGCTTTTATCTAGGTGATAGGAGGCCTAATTAAGACCCTCAGGGTTGTTCGATGACGATAATGCCATACATATGCCCTTAAAGAAGCCTGTAGATATAAAGCAATATGTGAATGATAGTGATAAGCTAAGTTTTCAAACATTTGATTCAGCTGCTTTGCTGAACCTCGTCAAGAAATTCAGATTCGTTACAAAGGAATTTGTTACAAATCTCATTCCATTGTATGTAGCAGGTCCAATGACAGGGAACGGCGATCATGCTGCCCCCGGCACTGAACATCTCAGATTCTGAGGGGTTCAACGCTGATTGCGGCATCTGAAAGACACATTGAGACCTTTCAGGAGTTCATGGGTTTAAAAAAACCAAACATACTCACCTCATCCATGTCCATCCGGAAAGAGGCTGTCGTTGCTATCTTGAAGAAAATGCGCCAAATCTTGCGTGCTCTGACATGACGTCACCGGTGCCATGCAAACACAGTGCAAATGAACAGGATATATATCACAACATACATATACAATGCAGTTACACAGTAATAAAAAGTGCATGTTAACTCTTTCAAGTGAAATAAAGTAAGGAGTTGATGACTGTGGATAGAGGGAACAGGAGCAAGTGCCCACAAATGTTCAGATGTCAAAGTACCCCTGCTTCAGGGCTCTATACCATCACAGCCACTACACAGTGCACAGATCTGTCTGCTTCTAGCTCTGTATATTGTATAGTTTAAGGTGTAGCTGGTGCCTGAAACAGCTGATTGGTGGGGATGCTAGGTGTCGGACCGGCACCAATTTGATATTGATGACCTCTCCTTAGGATAGATCATCAATAACTGTAGCCCAGACAACCCCTTTAATTATAGGGTAATTTCTATGTACCTGAAAATGTTGCCTAAAATATACTTTTTAATTTAGCTATATGTAAGCACTTTTTAAAATGTATCTTCCAAATGACACAAACTGAGAAATTCCTGTCTTACAGTTTTTTCAGCGACGGATACAGTGCAGTCACCTTTGGGTTTGGATTTTAGAGGGGCTCAAAGTGAACCCCTGTCAATGTCCCCAAGTGAAGAATTTTAATCTAAAGTAAAAAATATTCTTACATGAAAATACTGACTGTGGCTACAGATAACCTCTGCTGCTCTTAACAGAAGTAATCTGGTGCAATTTATGAGCAGGCCCTGGTGTAATGGAGGCCAGTTTGTAAAATGAGTAATCTTAATGTACTGTTCCATTACAGGCTTTAATGATCACATGTACAGTATCCTCATGTAATATCCAACAATATATCATCTGGCAATGTGAGTTCAATCTTCTTCAAGCTTGTGTTGGGATCGGGACTGGAATGTATTTAGAGTTCCAAGTTTGATTATTTCTTCTAAAACTGACCTTCTTCACTGTGAAGGATGATAAGTAGGATCCTTGCACATTGATCTACTATTGTTACTAAAGGCTATTCATGTTTATTTTTATCAGCCTAAGGGCACTTTCACATCGGCAGGGGACTCCGGCAGGATGTTCCGGCGGGTGAACAGCCCACCGGATCCGTGCTGCCGCAGGTGCACGTGTGGGGTGGGAACTACGCTCCGGACCCATTCACTGTAATGGGGGCGGGCCGCGGATCCGGCCGCAGCACGGAAAACTTGCCGAGAGGCAGCCAGAACAAAAGTACGACATGTTGTACTTTTGTTCCGGCCGCCTCTCAGCAAGTTTTCCGTGCTGCGGCCGGATCCTCGGCCCACCCCCATTACAGTGAATGGGGCCGGAACTATGCTCCGGCTGTTCGCCCGCCGGAACAGCCTGTCGGAGTCCCCTGCTGCCGCATCTGTGAAACTAGCCTAAACCAAGGGTACACAACTTTTTTGGTCTGAGAACCATTTCTGTGTCCAGATGGTTGGGGGCCACACAGAGTGGCATAGTGGGTCTAATCCAAGATACCACACTAATCAGAAGAATAAAGGAGCTGAGGCATGCTCTGTGGCCTCATTTTGCAGAACATTGGAGGTTCCGTGGGTCAAATTCCCAACAAACACACATTAATGATGTGTCTTACAGGACTTGTCTTATTAGAAGCATAATGTATATGGATGTTAAACAGTAGGATCTACTTAGAAATACTTCCATGTGTCAGAGCAGAGGGCCATTAACAAGCAATGTTTTCTGGTTGGCTGTGGCAAAATCAGCAATTTGGGGTCTTGCGAGCTGGATGAGCCAATCGATGTTGTGGCTTCCATATTAAATGGGTTGCAGTAATTTTCCACATACATAGGTCAATAATAATTATTTTGCTATTACAGACTGCCACATCATTGGTTATATCGATCCAGGGACTACGTGGTCAGTTTAATATACATTCAACAATGGACGCAATAAATGAATCCTCACATAAACTCTACAAGGTTATTCCTGAAAACATTGAACAAAAACTATACATTTAGGAGATTTAGGAGAGAATGGTAGTGAATAGCAGGACACATAATAGGATTAACAACACAATGGTTCTATGCACAAAGCATTTATTCCTGAGATAGCTCATTTTCTCTTTGTGTTAAGCCTGCACAAGATAAACTGCAATTTTAATGACTTTCTTTATGAATGATTTTTTAACTAATTTATGTCTGGCCAGAAATCTCTTTGCAAATTCAAACATGAAATGTTAATTAAGTCAGTGCCCTTATGTTATTGTGATCCCACCAAACAGATGCAAAACACCTGTCATTAAAGTAAAACGAACACATCCAAAGTCATCTTTACTGAGAACAAAAGGATCCCACCTGCGTATGCTGATATTCTGGATACGCGCACAACACAATGCATCAGCCTTCCTTCTTTCTCCTGGATGACACCTAATTCATGGAAAGGGCATGTTGTGATTAATGATGATATGAGAAGATAACACTACATAAGCCAATTACTTATGACAAGACACAAAGTAGAAGGAACTATAGCTTTTAGTGAACAAATAAATCTGAAAAACTGGTCAAAATATAGCGTAGTATGCCAAATAACCAGAAGAGGCCTGGCCCTTTGGTGTCATGCACATGGCCACGTTGTGGGTATATGTTGTATAGAGCCTTCATATAACACTCATACAAATCTATAAGCTCTTGAACATTAATTTGCTCTCAATTTAATATGAATTTTTAAAATCACATATTTATATAGACACATGATGGCATGCAGTGTTATGGAGGATAGAAAGCAGTCCGATATTTTGACACCTTATAGTTGCATATAGAGTATCTATAGCTCTATAATATGAAAGCATAAAGACTCCTCTGTGTGCCACGGTACATTGATGCCTGAGGATAAAGTTAACCCATATTTACAAGAACATGGCATGAGTTATAAGGCATGAATGTTGCTAAACTTGTCACTGAGTCACTAAAGTCACTGAGAAAAGAGGAGGTTGATCAGAGCCCACCAGAGGAAATTATTTTCAAGGCTTAACCCACATATAATCAATAAAGTTTAATAGGTTTCGAATCACAGAAATAGACCCTAGTGGGTTGATTGGCTGGCACCCAAATGTTTTTTTCTTCTCCTGGATCTTTGGGCCCATTATGATATTAGAGCCTGGGCCCACCAGAGGATCCTCTGGTTGGACAGTCCACCATGAGAATGATAAAGAGAATGAACAGTTATCACAGAGGGACTGCACTACTTCTTTATATCAACCTGCAATATTAGGAACTGTTCTGGTGAAAAATTTGGTTTATAGGCTATAAAAGCTGTGGCTTTCTATTTTGTAAATCAATACATTACAGTGGTATATATACTTAAAAAAACGCAGTGGCATATATACTTTTGTAAAAAAAAAAATAACTGCAGTTAAGATTTTGCGTAGGGAGGTTTTAAGGATATTGTTTCTTCCCTACATTCCTTTTGTTCTCAAGGGAGACAAGCTGTTTCCAGAGATGTCTGCTCATGACTTTCCCCCTGATATTCAAGTAGAATACATGAACGCTCGGTTGGGCTGATCATACATATGTATGGGGGTTTGGGAGGAATAGTTGTCTTGTTCAGCCTACAGCTATCTAAAGTGTACTGTTAGCCATGGGGATTGTGAAAATAATATATTAGGGAACTCAATTACAATATTTTCCGCTTTCTAAGACGCACCCAATGATAACACGCACCCCAGATTTTAGAGTAGGAAAATAAGAAAAAATATTTTTCATCAGACCTCACATCAGATCCTAATATCAGACCCCCCATAAATATCAGAATATCACATCAGACCCCCATATCAGCCCTCCATGTCAGACCCCCATCAGATCTCAATTCAGCCCTTTCAGACCCCCATCAGACCTCAGATCAGCCTTTTCAGACCCCCATCAGACCTCAGATCAGCCCTTTCAGACCCCCATCAGACCTTGGATCCGCCCTTTAAGACCCCCAAAAGACCTTGGTTCAGCCCTTTAAAACCCCCATCAGACCTCAGATCAGCCCACTCAGCCCCCATCAGACCTCACATCAGCCCCCATCAGATCTCAAATCAGCCCTCATCAGACCTGAAATCAGCCCCCTTCAGACCTGAAATCAGCGCCAATCAGACCTGAAATCAGCCCCCATCAGACCTCAAATCAGCCCACTCAGCCCCATCAGACCTCAAATTAGCCCACTTCAGACCTCAGATCAGCCCACTCAGCCCCATCAGACCTCAAATTTGCCCCTTCAGACCTCAGATCAGCCCCATAAAACTAAAATAAAAAACCTCTTTCACCTTTCCTGCACTCCTCTGCCTTCTCCTGCCCGCGCTGCACTGTCACCTGACTACGTGCAGCGTCAGGGGGGTGGGAGGGAGTGCAACTTTATAAATGCAACTCACGCTCAGACAGCATAGTGCTGCGGTCTGAGCATGAGCTGTTAAAAAGGACATCCCTCCATCCTAGGACAGGGAGTCAGAAGGACGGACTGTCTGGCCTAAAACTGGACCTCTGGCCACCCTTGTCCCTAAACAGTCTGCAATTGGCAGCACTGATTTGATAATGGCAGTGTCAGGAGTTTTACCACCCAAGATACTGTTTGGTGCTGTGCTTGGAGGTTACCATGTTGACAGGTCAAGTCTGGGCTGGTCACCCTGTTGGTGAGGCTAGAAATTGAGCCAATCAGGTTCCTGACTCAATGTCCAATCCCAAAGCTAGGCTTAGGATTTAAAGGGAATCTATCACCAGTTTTATGATGTCCTAACTAAAAGCAACATAAACAAGCGATCACTTTGTTTAATTGACCTAGCCATTTGACTAAAATCTTGTGCTAAACAGCTCCAGCACATGCCAATGAGTCCCCATATTCATGAGCTCACAGCTCTCCTAGCCCTCCTGCTGCTGAGTCATATGGAAAAAAACCTGTCAAGCAGAGGCAGGTGGGTGGGGAGAGTTGTGAGCTTAGAATATGGGGACTCATTGGCATGCGCTGGAGCTGTTAGAACCTAGCAGCATAAATCTGGTGACAAATTCCCTTTAAGTCTGCTAATCAGTGTTTGCATCTCCTGTAATGTTACTCCCTTGCTCCTTCTTTATGTGCTACTCACTACTACTGCATTTAAACTCCTGTTATCTAACTATGGCTTTTTTTTTGTATTAACTCCTCATCTGCTGAATTGGCTTCTACTAATTCTTTTGGTATTTTGACTGTGGCTAGTTTCTGGACTAACCACTCATCCCCTGTTGTGGCAGTATCCATCTCTCCTGTTTTGACTCTGCGTGACCCTACTCTTTCCACCCCTTGTCATTCTGGTAGGACTACTTCTAACTAGCTTGTAGCAGTATTCTGCTACCTTACTCCACAGAAGTAGCTAGGGTTCCTAGCAGTCAAGTCCATCTGGCCTAATGGCGGGCTCTGGTGAAGAACCTATGGATAGCCTCAGCTTTCTACTGGTTAAAGGAGACTGGTAGGTTTATAAGTTTACTGTCTGTGGTTCTGGATGATGACTACAGTATTTCCTTACAGGCAGATTGTGCAGGGACACACCCCAACTGGAAATACCCAGCTAGACCTTCCTTAAAAACGTCTAGCAATTTATTCATAACATCTTAATTAATAAACAAATGGCACAACAAAGAGTCTTAAGAATAGATTCTTCAGAATTGTGATTATAAAGGGGATGCAAGTAGCTACTAAAACAGACATGTCAGGAGAGGTTACTTACAAGTCCTCTTAAGGGGCCGTTCAGACGGCTGTGATATTGCAGATCCGCAAAAATGCGGATCCGCAATACCATGGATGCTGACCGACGTGTGTTCCACAATTTGCTCTATTCCGGAACTGTATCCATGTTCCGCATGTTCTATTTTTCTTGCGGAGCCGCGGCTCGGCAAGATCCCATGCTGGTCATTGAAGTGAACGGGGTTGCATCTATTCCGCAAAAGTGCGGAATAGATGCGGACCCGTTCACACGGTTGTGTGAATGGGCCCTTAAGCAAACACCCTCAGGTTGGTTTCATAAATTTCATAAAGCGAGAAAATGCCATGGAAATGATACTGAAATTACTTAGCTATAGGCACATTCAGTCAAAAAACATCTTATATCTATTGCAAATATTCTTATGAAAAATGTTTAATACACATGAATTTCCTTTGGATCTTAAAGGGTTCTGCTTTGGAAAAAAACTGCAGTATCTGAGCACATCTTAATACACTCTTATACATAACATCCTGTAATATATGGTATATTTAATAAAAACTATGGGGGAGATTTATCATTTAGGTTGCACCATAAAAGTGGCATTCAAAAGTCGCAAGCTGAGTGTACAATTAAAAGTAGCAAAATTGTGACTTTTAAAAATGTATTATTGTGTTTTAGACACTTTTTTTCCCTCTGCCTTGTAAAAGGGATGGCTAAGAAAAGTTGTAAAATGTGCAAAGTATTTTAAATATGTGCACCATTTTTTTAAATACAAATTACTGATATATAGGTACAGCGACCATAATGTGCCGTAAGCTAGAAGTCTACGTCAGATATGCATAAAATGTAAATTACACCAGATATTATTATCCAATTTGCACTTAATGACACATTTGAGTCATTTTTGCAGACTAATAAGTTTATTATTATGATAAATGTTTTTAAAATTCTGATGAATTATTATTATTTTTATTACATCCAAGCACTAAGCTACTGTAGTTTCTTATATCTTTGTTCCTTTTTTATTTTATGATCTATGTTCTGTATGTTTGTACAATGCTCTGCAAGGAAAAGTTGATTCATTCATGTCAATGGCAGATTTCTTTTACAAGAAAGAACTCATTTGAGCAACCTCGATGGATGCTCTACACCTTTTGTTTACAGATTTACAATAAGGAGTCTGGAGCATTCAGCATGGAGAATGCATAAAGGCCACGGCTAACATTTTAAAATTTCACTTTATTTTCTGAGCAGCAGCTGCTTTAACCTAGTCAGATGCCCCTTTCCAACTTCTTCGCTCTTATCCCTTTTCCCCTGTTCCCTTTGTAATGGAAATGCAACACAGAATAAGAGGATCTTGGTGTACAATCTTTCACCTCTCAGCATGTACAGCATGAAGCACGCAGCTGTCATGGTAATGGCAAGCCTGGTACAGCCAGATAATTGGGTACTTGAAGGAGATTCATAAGGCAATATGTTAGAAAGTAGTGTGTTATGTCCTGAGGTAGAAGGAGAAAGGACATCAGATGGAATTTGGATGATATATATCATGTGATATATATATGATATATATATAATCTTTTTATAGTGTGAACATGGGATCTTCTTCACTGATAATGCTGACAATGTGTATGTTGTCTTGACATATAGGAATTTTTGTGTCTAAATTATTGGGGACACTCCTGGAAATAAAACAAAACTAAGATGAAACATCCAAATCAAGGATGGACATGACACATTTCGCATCCATAACATACTCAACTGTTTTCTAGATTGGAAAAATAGTTTTAGTGGGTTAACCCTTAGACTCCCAAAAATCACTGCCGCAAGTCCCAGCGCCGTACACGATCAGCGGCGGGGGTCCGGCTGAAATAATAATAAAATAAAAGTTTCAAGTAAAAAAAAAAGCCATTTTCCAAAAAAAAAGTTACAAAAAATTGTAAAAAAAAAGGTAAAAAAAGAAAGATAAACATATTAGGTATTTCCGCGTCCGTATCGACCAGCTCTATAAAAATATCGCGTCATCCACCCCGCCAGGTAAAAAATTTTTTTCAAAAAACGGCCTGGGATTTGAGGTGAAAAGTGGCCCGGTACTGAAAGGGTTAAAGTTTACAATCCAAGTAACAAGTAGCTTATGAACAAGAAACAAACTCCAGTGAAGAACATGACACATTTCACATCCATAAAACATCAACCTAAATCTAAATATGAAAGATAGTCTTACCACATAATAAGTTTTCACTCTAAACAAGAAGCTGAGATGATGAAATGTATAAGTATATTATGTGCAAGTTGTCATAATCTTTCTTTTATTAGTTATTTAGTGCACTAAGTGGAATATCATCTTCCAGCACTGTCTGTCACTTGGAAATTGAGTTGATTCCTTGGAGGGAGGTTTTCATGTTTTCATTTTTCTAGTTTGGAAAGAAAATAACTTTAAGAGCAGATAGTTTTATTTTGAGAGAGAAGTGACATTATAAAGGAAGACATTATGAGGAAAAGATATATCAATCAAATTCTTCATTTTGCTATAAAAGAATACTCATTGGCCTGAAGTATGAAATAGAAAGTCAAGCAGACTTGGTATATCAGAGCAAATCTATATACAAATCTCATGTATTCTATTATTATTTTAGCCTATATTGATATGATTAGTGAATTTTTGTATTCTTTCTTACAACTAACATTACAACTTAATTTCAGGCATGAGAAGTAAGTAATCAGAATGCAGATACAAGAATGTCCCACAACATATATTTATATGTATGGTATCCACTTTGGGCAATACTTTTTTTTTATTAGCAAGGTTCTCCAAAAATAAGGTAATCATAGAAATTTCCTGAACCTGAATGTAAACATTTAATTTACTTGTAAAACCACCACAGGGAACATAAAGTATTACATAGTGCTCATTGAAATCAGAATATTTTGGTCATCATAAGAACAAAGATATTTACAACTAATATAGAAGCGTATCGTCCACCATTAAATGTTTAGGCTGTTCTTCAGCACCATAATGTATACATATTTATTTGGTTTGGATTACAGTAGATTTCAAGGCCCATACCTCTGGAAGATGGCAATAGAAAAAAAGACTTGTACCTGTCACACTTCATACATACGTACAGACTATATGAATGATTCTCGATGAATAGAAAAACCAAAAAGAGGTACAGCATTGTTTTATTCCCTTGCTTCTTCAGCAAACTGTGACTATTCATAAAATGCAGAATTCTTTTTGGGTAAAATGAAGCAAACCTCGCTGTGATATGCCTTGAGATTCACAAGTCTCTTCTTCAAGTCTCTTCTTCATTCATACTGTGATTGGTTGCTATTGACAATAAAGACAGTTTTGTTTTCTTTTAAACTATTTCATAAATGTGTGGCTTCTTTTTGCAAACATATTGTTATATTGTTTTCCATTGTAAAGAAAGTGACTCTGATAACTATATCTTATGGAAATGCAACTATTGATTGAAATTCAGTATATCTTTAGGTATTTTTCATTGTTCATGCAGAAGAGAAAACTGATCAAACACATATAGCTCTGCAATGTATAAACTTTGAATCAGGGGCAGATTGGGAATTTAAAGAGGCCCTGAAAAAACCCTAAAAGTGGCCCAATATTATAGGCAGCTCCAAATGGACAGAAGATGGGGCGACAGATGTAGGCGAGGCCTGCAATACCACAGTGCTGCACAAAATACTGCTGCTCTTACCACATTATTCAACTGTATCAGCATCCTGAGGACGGTGATACAGTTGAGTGCAGGAGGGCACCTGCAGTTGTTAGCCAGGTGCATAAATTCCTGATGCTCCTAGCATTAATACTGAGAGCATTAGATCATTACGTAGCCAGCAGCCTTGAGAAGGGCTCGGATGGGCCCTCTGGTTATCGCCCCACCAGGAAATTGATGACATAAAAGATGACCTTATAAAGGCCCTGACTAACTTATTGCAGAGAGAGGCAGTGGTATTTCATGGGTCGTTATTCCAAATTGGCTGTCAATATACATCAAGGTATAAACCTTGTTACATAATGATCAGAACAGATTTAGCAACGCATTTACATACAGAAGAGACCAGTAGGACATTATCTTAAAAGTAAAGGAAAATACATACAATGCAACGGCACACTGCCAACCAGATAAAGCACAAAATGCCATAGTGATATGAGGTATTCTGGGGCTAATGCTATGCTTGTTTAGTAAATTAGAGATTCTTGGCAAATATATTTTGTACAAAATTATCTGAGCCTGTCCACCAAATCGTCAAGGTGATCTCTGTAGAACGGGAACCTAACACTATTTCCTACCAGTTATGTGCCAACCTGGGCTTCCGTATAATCAGGGGGTGTTGGTTCCACATGTATGCTGGATCCACTCTGCCTTTTGCCATTTCTGGTGCTTCAAAGGCCTCCACTAATTCAGGGATGCAGGTACCAACATGCATGCCGAGTCCACTTGGCTTTATAGTTACACTAATTAAAATCAGCCTATAGGGCAGACGGGCTAGTCAGGAGTGCATGACCAAATGGAGTAGCCACACCTCCAGTACAAACTTACAAAGGAAAAAAAGGGGGATTTCAGTCAGCACATCCCAATGCGCAGGTGCACGTTGCTATGGCTAAAAGCACAAGGAAAGGAAAATACATACAATGCAACGGCACACTGCCAACCAAATAAAGCACAAAATGCTATAGTGATATGAGGTATTCTGAAGCTAATGCTATGCTTGTTTAGTAAATTAGAGATTCTTGGCAAATATATTTTGTACAAAATGATCTGAGCCCGTCCAAAAAATCATCAAGGTGATCTCTGTAGAACGGGAACCGACCACTATTTCCTACCTGTTATGTGCCAACCTGGGCTTCCGTATAATCAGGGGGTGTTGGTTCCACATGCATGCTGGATCCACTCTGCCTTTTGCCATTTCTGGTGCTTCAAAGGCCTCCACTAATTCAGGGATGCAGGTACCAACATGCATGCCGAGTCCACTCGGCTTTATAGTTACACTAATTAAAATCAGCCTATGCGGCAGACGGGCTAGTCAGGAGTGCATGACCAAATGGAGTAGCCACACCTCCAGTACAAACTTACAAAGGAACAAAAGGGGGATTTCAGTCAGCACATCCCAGTGCCCATTAATGCTGAGAGCATTAGATCATTACGTAGCCAGCAGCCTTGAGAAGCGCTTGGATGGGCCCTCTGGTTATCGCCCCACCAGGAAATTGATGACATAAAAGATGACCTTGTAAAGGCCCTGACTAACTTATTGCAGAGAGAGGCAGTGGTATTTCATGGGTCGTTATTCCAAATTGGGTGAGAACATGCCTGTCAATATACATCAAGGTATAAACCTTGTTATGTAATGATCAAAACAGATTTAGCAACGCATTTACATACAGAAGAGACCAATAGGACATTATCTTAAAACACCTTGTAGTTCTATTAGCTCCTTTGAACTATTGTCTAAAGAATATGACAGAATGAATGAATATTTTAGTGTATAGAAAAATTTTGATTTTTTAATTAAAACTTAAAAATATTAGTACAACTTTCATGTGAAAGTTTGTTCTGCTTGGCTAAGGGAGTTAGTGATCTGACAAAAATCCATTTGAGTATGTCTATGTAATCTCCCTGGTACGCATGGCAGCCTTTGAACTAATAGAAAATTGATTTTTGTTTGTATGTTTGGAATAGATGGCACATTTTTATAGTACTCCAAGGCTCCATATAGCCAGGCTGGCACTTGCTATAGCTTTATTTAAAAGCAGGCACCTCTGAAGCACTGTGTCCTTAAAAAAACAATATTATTGTTTAAATGATGATGGTAAATTTGATTTGCTCGTGCTAAATTGAAATCTCTGATTAAATTACATCTCTGGTTAATAAATTCACTGAAAGGAAATTTTACTCAGCAAGAGCCAGTGTCGCACCGCCTGGAGGCATAAATAAAGGTTATCTGATTGATGAGGAAGATAACTTGGATGTGAGCTTGTGGATGGGGATTGTTAATGTGTTTCTATAAAATTGTTTCCAACTAGAGTAAAAGACTTGAACTATGCAGGTCTGGAGTATGAGACAACCTTGGCTTACATAAACATAAGTCTTTTCTCTCTATTTTCTTTTAAAATTGCCATGTTATTGTCTTTTTTGCTGTTGATCTTTCAGAATTTTAACAAGATCCTAGAGATTGTTGTTCTCTTCATTACTCATTGTATTACAGTCCTGACATGTCCTGTACGCCTCATTGGTCTGCTTTCTTCCCTGGGTGCTGGCTATCTGTTATCAACAACTACTGCTACTATAAACCTCTACAGACAACATGTCTCCTTTGTTGTTTACTTGGCTATAGGCTTTACAATTGTGAACGAGGCAGCCTTGCTTCATTATAGTTCCTAAAGATTTGTGAACTTTAGCAGCATTTTAATCTTGTTGCAAAGTGGGTCCAATGTAGAGGGGCTCCTGGGAATTAAATAGTCTGGGACGCCGCGAGACAGAGAGATTTCACTCTCATCAAAAGCAACAGGTACCATGAGGGTCACCATTAGTGTGTATAGTCTAAAGGGGTAGTAGTACTTTGTGGAGCACCAAGGAGGGCAGTGTTACAGTGTGAAGTAGCATTTGGATTTGTCTGGGGCACAGTTTGGGACACCATTACTGTCTTACTGGCCTTTAGTTTGGGCTCTGTTTATGGACCCTTTTTGAATATTGGCACCACATTTGCTATATGACAATCCTGTGGAACACTCCCTATCAGTATAGAGTCCTTAAATATCAGAAATAAGGGTCTGGCTATGACAGTACTTAATTCTCTTAGGATACGAGTGTGTATATCATCTGGTCCTACTATATTACTCGACATGGACTATATTTGGGCACCATATTTAGAGATGATTTTGATTTTTTCAACCTAATATATGGCAATTATCTTCTGATTTGTAGGGATTGTTGTCTTTCTTTGGATCAAAACTGTAGGATTATAGGTTGAACATGATGGAACTGTGTCATTTTCGACCTTACCAACTTTGCTACTATGAATGTATTGAAATTTATCATCCATTATAAATAGATAACTACCATGGTACAGTTTCCTCCATGGTATGTTACTCAATATTAAAAACAAAATTGGATTGATAGAGCAATAAACCACTGTTGCTTCTGAACGAAGTTGATATGAAACATGAGAGAAAAAAATACTGTGATAAAACATGGATCAATGTGTCATGAGCTATTTGATTAGGGCTAATTTAGTAAGTTTTATTGTTCAACAGAGTATTTGCTTATTTTTAGAGATGAGCGAGCACACTCGTCCGAGCTTGGTACTCGTTCGAGTATTAGGGTACTCGTAAGTACTCGCAGCTCGGACGAGTATCTCGCCATACTCGAGGAAATGGCAACTTCCGCATCGTGCTTTTCTGGCGCCTAAAAACACAGCCAATCACAAGCCAGGAGACTCTACAGTACACCCAGCATCACGTGGGGCCCTTACATGTCGATAGCAGGGGTTGGCTGGCCTGATCAGGTGACCCTGGAATATACTACCGACTGGCCGCGGCGCTTGGCTCAGATGCCGTCTGGATGTCGTTAGGGATAGAGCTGCTGCCTTTCAGGGACAGTGTTAGGGCCTGCATTTAGTTGTCTGTTAGGCAGGGATCACCCACAAAGAACCCAATAGCCCTTCTAAGGGCTAGAAGACATTTTATTTTTTTTTTTTTTTGTCACTTGGCTGGCTGGCACTAGTAGTGCAGCTATCGCCATATCTAACCCTGTTTTTTTTTTTTTTTTTGTTCTATCTCAGTGATACAAATCCATTGCACACAGCACTGTGGAACCATTCTGTGTGTCACAGTTCAGCACTGACTCACTCCAATCCATATATACTGTCCAGGTGACACTTTCTGTACGTCACACAATACAACCAAGTCATTTGCTACCAATATCATCTACCGCTTGATCCAGAAAATTCTCTGTGTGACATTTCTCTGGGTCACAGATTAAATAGCCACCGTTAACAGGGTGTCAGTCAGTTCTACCATATTTCCTGCACGTCACGTTCCCTAAAAAACAAAATATAAAAAAAAATAAATTATTAGTTCAGTTGTTTTAGCTCAGTGATACAAATCCATTTTACTCAGCTTTGTGTAACCTTTCTGTGTGTCACAGTTCAGCACATTCGCTCCCATCCGTATATACTGTCCAGGTGACACTTTCTGTACGTTACACAATACAACCAAGTCATTTGCTACCAATATAATCTACCGCTTGATCCAGAAAATTCTCTGTGTGACATTTGTCTGGGTCGCAGACTAAATAGCCACCGTTAAGAGGGTGTCAGTCAGTTCTACCATATTTCCTGCACGTCACGTTCCCAAAAAAACAAAATATAAAAAAAAAAAATTATTAGTTCAGTTGTTTTAGCTCAGTGATACAAATCCATTTTACTCAGCTACGTGTAACCTTTCTGTGTGTCACAGTTCAGCACATTCGCTCCCATCCGTATATACTGTCCAGGTGACACTTTCTGTACGTCACACAATACAACCAAGTCATTTTCTACCAATATCATCTACCGCTTGATCCAGAAAACTCTCTGTGCGACATTTCTCTGGGTCGCAGACTAAATAGCCACCGTTAACAGGGTGTCAGTCAGTCCTACCATAGTTCTTGCACGTCACGTTCCCAAAAAAAAGAAAATATAAAAAAAATAATAATTTTTTCAGTTGTTTTAGCTCAGTGATACAAATCCATTTGACTCAGCTGCGTGTAACCTTTCTGTTTCTCAGTTCAAAACATTCGCTCACATCCGTATATACTGTCCTGGTGACACTTTCTGTACGTCACTTAATTCTACCGGACTTAATTTTTTTTTTTTTATCATACACCTATATACAAAAAATGTTGAACCCCAGGGCTAAGGGTCGAGGGCGAGGGCGTGGGCGTGGGCATTCAATTACTGCAGGGGGCAGAGGCCGTGGTCCTGAGCAGGGTGAGACAGTATCTGCTGATGAGGGAGCTGTGGAACGCCGCAGAGTTACACTCCCTAGCTTCATGTCTCAACTTACAGGGACACGTGGTAGAGGACTGTTGAAACCACAACAGTGCGAACAGCTGATCTCGTGGATTGCGGACAATGCTTCAAGTAATTTGTCCACCAGTCAGTCTTCCACGCAGTCCACCCACGTTACCCAAGGGAGAACTCCTATGGCTCCTCCACCTCAACCTCCTTCCCCCCAGTCTGCCCCCTCCCAGGAAAATTTGGAATGTGATCCCTCATACTCTCAGGAACTGTTTTCTGGACCCTTCCCAGAGTCACAAACCACTTCTCAGGTTGCTGCTGACCTCGTTCCCGATGCCCAAGTTTTCCAACTGTCGCAGTCTGTGGGTGATGATAATGACAATGTTGACTTAGTGGAAGAAGTTTGTAAAGAGGTGTTGGACGATGAGGAGACACGGTTGTCAGACAGTGGTGAAGTTGTTGTTAGGGGAGGAATTCCGAGGGGGGAGCAGACTGAGGAATCGGAGGATGATGAGGTGACTGACCCAAGCTGGGTTGATATGCCGAGTGAAGACAGTGCTTCTGAGGCGGAGGCGAGTGCTGCACCAGAACAGGTTGTAAGAGGCAGTGGTGTGGCCAGAGGGAGAAGCAGGGCCAGAGCTGGTGCATCAGCAGCAACTGTTCCACGTAGTGAAGCTCCCGTGGCGAGGCCTAGATGTTCGCAAGTCTGGAGGTTCTTTAAAGAAAGTGAGGATGACCGACGGACTGTGGTGTGCAACCTGTGCCACACCAGGATCAGCAGGGGTACCACCACTAATAGCCTAACCACCACCAGCATGCACAGGCATATGAGTGCTAAACACCCCACTCAATGGAACCAAGGCCGTTCACCACCTCCTGCGGGTCACACCACTGCTCCTTCCCCTGTGTCACTCGCTGCCTCTGCTAGTCAACCCCCCGCGTCACTCGCTGCCTCTGCTAGTCAACCCCCTGCCCAGGACCCCGGCACGAGCGCCTCCCGCCGGAAAACCACACCTTCGCCTCCACGATCCTCCACAGCGTCTACCAACGTGTCCCAGCGCAGCGTTCAGCTGTCTTTACAGCAGACGCTGGAGCGCAAGAGGAAATACAGTTCCACCCACCCACATGCCCAAGCCCTCAAAGTCCACATCTCCAAATTGCTTAGCCTGGAGATGCTGCCCTATAGGCTGGTAGAGACCGAGGCCTTTCAAAATCTCATGGCGGTGGCTGCCCCTCAGTATTCCGTCCCCAGCCGCCACTATTTTTCCCGATGTGCCGTCCCAGCCCTACACCAGCACGTGTCACAGAACATCATCCGTGCCCTGACCAACGCTGTTTCTGAGAAGGTCCACCTAACCACGGACACGTGGACAAGTGCTGCCGGGCAGGGACACTACATCTCACTGACGGCACATTGGGTTAACTTGGTGGAGGCTGGGACCGAGAATGACCCTGGGGCCGCTCATGTACTGCCCACACCAAGGATTGCGGGGCCTACCTTGGTCACGGTCTCTCAAACGTACTATGCCTCCTCCTCCGACCCCTCCTCCTCCACCGAATTACCATCCGTGGGCACGGCGCCTTCAGTCGGTAGCTCTAGGCGCAGCAGCAGTGCCGTGGGTAAGCGCCAGCAGGCGGTGCTCAAACTGCTGAGCTTAGGTGACAAAAGGCACACCGCCCAAGAGCTGTTACAGGGCATCACGGCGCAGACCGTGTGTGGCTGGCACCGCTGAACCTCAAGCCAGGCATGGTTGTGTGTGACAACGGGCGTAACCTGGTGGCAGCTCTGCAACTTGGCAGACTGACACATGTGCCATGCCTGGCCCACGTGTTCAATCTTATAGTTCAGCGGTTCCTCAAGACATACCCCAATCTGTCTGATTTGCTCACCAAGGTGCGCCGCATCTGTGCACATTTCCGCAAGTCTAGCACAGATGCTGCCACTCTCAGGGCAGCGCAGCGCCGCCTACAACTGCCCGCTCACCGACTGTTGTGCGACGTGTCCACGAGATGGAATTCCACATTAAACATGTTATCCAGAGTTTACCAGCAGCGCAGAGCGATTGTAGACTGCCAGATGTCATCTTCCACCAGAACTGGTAGTCAGGTCTCTCAGATTCCTCAAGTCTACAATGAGGAGTGGACGTGGATGTCTGATATCTGCCAGGTGTTGAGCAACTTTGAGGAGTCAACACTGATGGTCAGCGGCGATGCCGCTATTATCAGCCTCACCATCCCGCTGCTTTGCCTGTTGAAAAAATCACTGCTCAGCATCAAGTCGGATGCTTTGCGCTTGTCACAAGAGACGGTGGAGGAAGATACGTCGCTTGATAGCCAGAGCACCCTCCGGTCTGTTTCTCAGCGCGTATCGGAGGAGGGGGATGAGGATGAGGAGGAAGAGGAGGAGAATGTCGGCGAGATAGTAGAGGGTACCAGTGCTCAGTCCTTAACTCTTGAGCGTGTATGGGCTGAAGAGGAGGACTTGGAGGAGGAGGAGGAGGAGGAGGAGGAGGAAATGGAGAGTCAGGTCAGTGAGGAGAGGGAATTCTTGCGTGTTGGGACTCTGGCGCACATGGCAGACTTCATGTTAGGCTGCCTATCCCGTGACCCTCGCGTTAGAAGAATTTTTTCAAACACCGATTACTGGGTGTTCACTCTCCTGGACCCACGGTACAAGCAGAACCTTTCAACTCTCATCCCTGCAGAGGAAAGGAGTATGAGAGTGAATAGGTATCAACAGGCCCTGGTGCACAAGCTGAAACAATTCTTCCCATCTGACGCCGCTAGCGGCAGAGGGCATGGTTCTGTGGGCCAAGTAGCGGGGGAGAGGAGGCGAGCAGGCAGCTTGTCCAGCACTGGCAGGGGAACGCTCTCCAAGGCCTTTGCCAGTTTTATGTCACCCCAGCAAGACACTGTCACCTGTCCCCAGTCTAGGCAGAGTAGGGGGGAGCTGTACAGAAAGATGGTGAGGGAGTACCTAGCTGACCATACCAACGTCCGGACCGATCACTCTGCTCCATACAACTACTGGGTTTCAAAGCTGGACACGTGGCCTGAACTGGCGCTGTACGCCTTGGAGGTGCTGGCCTGCCCTGCCGCTAGCGTTCTGTCAGAGCGGGTATTCAGTGCAGCTGGTGGCGTCATCACCGATAAGCGTACACGCCTGTCAACTGACAGCGCTGACAGGCTGACGCTTATTAAAATGAACAAAGCCTGGATTTCACCGGAATTCAAATCTCCTCCGGGGGAAAGCAGCTAAAGATTTAAATAACTTATGTATCCGATTCCTCCTCTCTACTCCTCCTCCTACTCCTCCTCCTCCTCCATATCGTCTTTGCCTAATGCTGACCCAAAAAATGCCATTTTTTAGAGGTCCAACTGGCACTCTTTTACCACAATTTTTCAGGAGGGCCCCCTACAGGCCCTCTCTTCAAACAACTTTTCAGGAGGGCCCCCCTACAGGCCCTCTATTCCAACAATTTTTCCAGAGGTCCACCTACAGGCCCTCTATTCCAACAATTTTTCCAGAGGTCCACCTACAGGCCCTCTATTCCAACAATTTTTCCAGAGGTCCACCTACAGGCCCTCTATTCCAACAATTTTTCCAGAGGTCCACCTACAGGCCCTCTATTCCAACAATTTTTCCAGAGGTCCACCTACAGGCCCTCTATTCCAACAATTTTTCCAGAGGTCCACCTATAGGCCCTCTATTCAAACAATTTTTCCGGAGGTCCACCTACAGGCCCTCTCTCCAATTCCAGTTCCAAGTTTTATTTGCGCATACTGCATACATTTTTATTTTTGGGATAGGTGTGAAAAATAATATTACTTGCGAATGTATATTGCCCAACATTGGATACGGTAGCGAGTAGAAGACCAAACACATGCTGCTCACAGGGTTCCGCAAATTCCTGGTCCATCTGCAAATTCCTTGTCCACAATGTCAAGGAGGACGAGGTTCTTTGGATGAGCAACAAGTCCTTCTGTACTGAAATCGCCGACAAAGTCTCCATTTAAGAAGCTACAGACCATTGTGGAGAGAGCGGCACAGCTCGCCATCAAAGTGAGGAACCCCAACGCCAGACTGCGCAGAGAAGATAACGAATAAATATCTCTGTGGTTATTTTTGCTAAATAAAAGTTAAATAAACCCCCCAAAAAATTCATCTGTTAATGTGCCTGATCCACCCAAGTTGAATCTGTCCCATCATGAGAAAGTCCCCCCCAAGGAGTCCCCTCTGTAACTTGCTTCCCATACAACTACCTCACCCCCCCCGACACCTGTGTCTCGCCATTGTCCACCACCTCCTCAGACAACACTGGTAAATCCACACTGTCAGCACACGGAAACAGCAAAAGGTCTTGCAAATTGGGGCAGAGAATGTTCTGGGCTAGCACATCAGAGAAGGGGTGACTATGGGGTTCCAGGGAGTACGTGACCACATGCAATCTCCATCTAAAAAGTCATGCCACACTTGATCAATCTCATAATTTACAACTGTACCGGTTGATGCAAAATTTTTAAGTTGGGGTCCTGCGTCGTCATTCTAAATACATCCGGCTGTTGTCACCAACACACACGCTAGCCCAGGGGGCACTCCTCTGGCTCTTCCACCGAAACCTCCTTGCCCCAGCCTGCCCCCCCACCTACAGGCCCACTCTCCAAACAATTGACGTCTTTTTCCTATCTTTCTCTCTCTCCAAACTATTTTTCCGGATAGCTGCCATATACGGTATTAAACTGAGAAGAATACAGAGAACACATGCTACACTTGATCAATTTCATAATTTACGACTGTACCGCTTGATGCAACAGTTTTCAAAAATCCATTCTGGCTGTTGTCACCACCACACACGCTAGCCCAGGGGGCACTCTTCTGGCTCTTCCAGCGAAACCTCCTTGCCCCACCCTGCCCCCCCACCTACAGGCCCACTCTACAAACAATTTAGCCGGATAGGGGACGTATCCGAAGTTGTACTCATGTTTGTTTTTGTTCTTCTTTTATCTGCCTCCTGACTTGTGATAGGCAGAGCATGGACACGTCCCCTTAGCTGCAGTGGGAAAGACACTCCCCTAGCCAGAGCAAGCTTTTTTTCCCTTTTCCGTGTTCGAAATATCCATTAAATATAGGGTCCCAAGATAGGGGACGTATATGGTATTAAACTGAGAAGAATCGATACTGCACCGGCTGATGCTAGAGCATTTCCAAATGCATTCCGGCTGTTGTCACCACCACACACGCTAGCCCAGGGGGCACTCCTCTGGCTCTTCCACCGAAACCTCCTTGCCCCAGCCTGCCCCCCACCTACAGGCCCACTCTACAACCAATTTAGCCGGATAGGGGACGTATCCGAAGTTGTACTCATGTTTGTTTTTGTTCTTCTTTTATCTGCCTCCTGACTTGTGATAGGCAGAGCATGGACACGTCCCCTTAGCTGCAGTGGGAAAGACACTCCCCTGGCCAGAGCAAGCTTTTTTTCCCTTTTCCGTGTTCGAAATATCCATTAAATATCGGCTCCCAAGATAGGGGACGTATACGGTATTAAACTGAGAAGAATCGATACTGCACCGGCTGATGCTAGAGCATTTCCAAATGCATTCCGGCTGTTGTCACCACCACACACGCTAGCCCAGGGGGCACTCCTCTGGCTCTTCCACCGAAACCTCCTTGCCCCAGCCTGGCCTCCACCTACAGGCCCACTCTACAAACAATTTAGCCGGATAGGGGACGTATCCGAAGTTGTACTCATGTTTGTTTTTGTTCTTCTTTTATCTGCCTCCTGACTTGTGATAGGCAGAGCATGGACACGTCCCCTTAGCTGCAGTGGGAAAGACACTCCCCTGGCCAGAGCAAGCTTTTTTTCCCTTTTCCGTGTTCGAAATATCCATTAAATATAGGGTCCCAAGATAGGGGACGTATACGGTATTAAACTGAGAAGAATTGATACCATACGGGTTAACCCCTTCACCCCCAGCGCCGTACATGTACGGCGCTGGGGCGATGCGGGCACATGGCGCCCGCTCGCGGGTGCGGCGGGCGTCATGGCCGGCAAGTCTCTGCTGTTTATAACAGCAGAGACTTGCCGCTACCTACTATATCGGCGGCGTCTTCCGGGTTGACTAGATGCCGTGATCACACGTGATCACGGCATCTAGTTGCGGCTAAACCCGGAAGCGTTCGCTTCCGGGTGGTGTACAGACACCCCGTGTGGCCAATCGGGGTGTCTGTACACCATATGAAAACTGTAATCCTCGCTGGTGAGGATTACAGTTTTCAAAGTGCAATTCTTATTCTGGCCACTAGATGGCAGGCCAGGATAAGAAATGAGCAATTCATGTCTTTCTGAGTCTATAAACCCAGAATTGCTCATAAAGAAAAAAAAAAAAGCCACAATATATAAGCCCATATTTGAGCTTTCTAATAGTAAAAAAAAAATTAAAAAAAAAGTTAAAAAATATATAAAAAATAAAAAAGATGTAAAAGTTCAAATCACCCCCCTTTCCGTATAAGTAAAAAATAAATACCTAAATAACAATAAATATAGACATCATGGGTATCATCGTGACCGAAAACTCCCGTACTTTTAAAATATAAAAAAAAAAATTCCAATACAGCGAATTGTGTGGCGGAAAAAAGCGTCCAAATGGCGATTTGCCGTTTTTTGTCGCTTTTTTTTTCTAAAAAAAATTAAATAAAAAGTGATCAAAAAGTCATACACACCCCAGAATGGTATCAATAAAAACTTCAGATCGTCCCGCAAAAAATGAGCCCCCATACAGCTCTGTACACATAAATACCAAAAAGTTATAGGGGTCAAGATTTGACAAGGAAAAAAAAAAAAAAAAAAAGGGCAACTTTCTAATTATTTTATCACTATGAAAACGCAGGAAAAACTATACATATTAGGTATTGCCGGATTCGTACTGACCAGTAGAATGAAAGTAATGGATCAGTTTTAATGCACATCGAACGCTGTAAATAAGAAACCCGTAGAACTGTAGCGGAATAGCGTTTTCTTTGCAATTTCACCCGGTTTGGAATTTTTTTCCCGCTTCCCACTACACCGTATGCAATAATAAATGGTGGCGTTGGAAAGTACAACTTGTCCCGCAAAAAACAAGCCCTCATACAGCTATGTGAACAGAAAAGTAAAAGAGTTATGGCTGTTTGAAGGCAGGGAGCGCAAAACGAAAATGCAGAACCGAAAAAAGCTCCGGGGGTGAAGGGGTTAAAGCAACAGTTTTCCCAAATCCATCTGGCTGTTGTCACCACCACACACGCTAGCCCATGGGGCACTCCTCTGGCTCTTCCAGCAAAACCTCCTTCCCCCCCACATTCCCTCTCTCCAAACAATTTTTCCGGGTAGGGGGACATATTAGATATTGTACTGATTCTGAATTGCCTCCTGCAATAGACAGGAATCGAACCCAGATCAACTGCTTGGGAAGCAGCTATGCTCACCACTATACCACCAGCAGGCACAGCAACTGATAAGAACAGATACTAAACTTGATTTTAGCTGCAGTGCCAGCATGAGCAGTGGTGTCACCTGCAGGCGGTGATGGACCTTCGTTGCACCTAGTTGGGTGCTTCCCTAACATGTGATGGGTATTTGCCTCGCCTTTCTTGGTCTGGGTGAGCACCAGTTGCCTGAGGATTTGGGGTAATGGTGGGATTAAGCAGCCTCAGAGGCATCCATGCATGCTGCCCCTGCTGTTTCCTGTCCATTTCCGTGGTGTTTCCATCATTTTCTGAGGTTTCCAGGTTTTCAGGCAAACTTCCCTGTGAAGAGCTTTGGTCCCCCGCAAAAATGCTCGAGTCTCCCATTGACTTCAATGGGGTTCGTTACTCGAAACGAGCACCCGAGTATCGGGAAAAATTCGTCTCGAATAACGAGCACCCGAGCATTTTAGTACTCGCTCATTTCTACTTATTTTATCTGATTTTTAAAAAAAATCAAATTAACCTTAAAATAAGATTGCTTGAGTCTAACTTGAGACAGGGACTTCTCTGGGCTAATATTGAATCATTGTTTTTAAACAATCTTTTCCTAATTATGTTTCAAATTTCATAAGAATGTAAATATGTTGCACCTACAGTGTAGACAAAGTTCACCTTTTGGTAAGGTATGTGCAGTGTCTTGTAGTTTCAAGTAAAATACTGAGGGAACAAGGTCTTATGTGTGCAATTATGTCTCTCCACTGGGATCACATAGCTGATGACAAGGTTACTAAGTCGCTTTGCTTTGCTGAGCTGGCACATTCATTAAAAGGAAAGTGGACAGCTCTGGAGGCCACTAAAATGTGCTGATAATCTTCATCACAAGTAAATACAGATTTAGAGGATGACAAGTATGACAAAGAGTAATAATGGAATCAGGAAAAGATTATGCCATAATGACAGGTCACAGTAAATAAAGCTCTAGATGTTCTCCTTCATGGTACATAAGAGAAAGTGCATGACGGCAAGAGTAAATTAGGGGAATGACAATCATTTAATAATACTGATATATAATATATTCATGAATCAAGTTGGATTTAGAACTGTTTCATACAGTGCCTTGAAGAGTATTCATGCCCCTTGAACGTTTCCACATTTTTCACGTTACTCCCACAAACATAAATGTATATTATTGGGATTTTATGTGGTAGACCAACACAAAGTAGCAAGTATGTGTGAAGTGAAAATACGTGATTTTCAAAATTTTGAATAAATAAAAATCTGGAAAGTGTGGCATGCATTTCTATTCAGACATCCCCAGAGTCAGCACTTTCATTGCAATTACAGCTGCAAGTCTTTTGGGGTGTCTATAAACCAGCTTTGCACATCATGTATTCAGGTCTTCTAGCATTCCTTCCATAACCAGGGGCAGATATAGCTGTGCTGCCCCTGTCTCCCTCATCTTCTAAAAGCATAGAACATGCTTAAGCAGATCAAAATGGACCCAAAAACATGGCATCTACTCAGTGCTTTATTGTGCTGAAGCTATCCCTGGCCAAAACCAAGGTGTTCTAGCTGTATTTGCCAAAGCCTGAATATTCAACAATTGTATAATCAGTCATGTTAAAGGCATTGTCTAACTTCAGTAAATGGCATTTATCATGTAGAGGAAGTTCATACAAGGCATTTACTAATGTATTGTGAGTGTCCATATTGCTTCCTTTGCTGGATAGATTAATTTTTCCACTTTATTATACACTGCTCGTTTCCATGGTTATGACCACCCTTGCACACTATAGGAACAGATGTCAGCCTCTCTGGTGGCTGGTACTGTGGGAGCGCACATAGGTACACATGCACAGTAGCTTCCATATTATAGCCACCTCGTATTTGCCCCTGGAAACATGAATCAAGCCAGCAAAGGAGGCAATATGGACAATCACAATATATTAGTAAGTGCTTGTATTAACTTTCTCTACATGATAAATGGCATTAGCTGAAGTCAGACAACCCCTTTAATATCTGGCATCCTGATATTTTATTCCTCTAATCTATTTTTTATGTGAAGAATAAGACATATTTGTAGGAAGACTAAGAAATATAGAAAGAAATAGGTAGCTATATTACAATTGTGCTGGCTAATGAATTGACTGATTTTATGCCGTTTTCAGCTCAGGTACTGTCTGCAGTGTTAAAAACATATAATTAAAAAAAATCTGTTAGGCTCTTCTCACACTGTGGCCATGGTTTACAATTATTAAAGAAGTCAGATCTGTTATATGACTAACTGACTTATAATTGGGTTCCTTGGGTTCTGTTAAAGGGGTTGGCCACTTTGTTAGCACTTATTAAAACTCTAAAGAAAGCAGGAAGACAATAAACTTCCTCATATATCTTCTGCAGCAAATTTGCCTGGTTAACTTGCTATTGGAAGCCACACCCCCTCCTGTCCTGCACTTATAACTGCCTGTCTTGTCCATGCCTGCACATGCACTAGACTAGTCCATGGAAGGAGTGTGCTGCTCCTGGGTCCTAAAGGCACCCTGCTTGTGTCAGAGAAGTTTCCTTCTGCTGTGACTGCAGCCCTGACTATACAGGGCTGAAGGGGCTTAGCAGAGAAACCTGTTAGAAGCTGAAATAAAGAAACATTGCAAGAGGAAGAGAGACTGAGGAGAAGCTGTGATAAACCTCACTGACTGCAGTGATGTAGCAGAGCCAGGAAGGTGCTGTGGACAACAAAGTGTGAGCAATCCTAGTGTCTGTCCTATCTATGACCACTCTGCAATGTGATCTTATCACAGACATGTTTATTCCAGCCAGACCAACAGGTCAGGAGCTTTAACCCCTTCTGAGCTGTCAGTATGGCTGAGATCAGTGATAGCAGCAGTCACTGATGTCATCTGTAAATATTTGTGCCCTCTCCTTCCTGCACACTGTATATAGTGATATATGATGCCTCAATACAGTGATATGTGATCACCACTTTATACTGTATATAGTGATGTGTGACCCCCTGTATACAGTAATAGTTGACCCCACCACCACCACCATACACTGTATATACTGATGTGTGACCCCCCACCACTGCATACAGAGATCTGTGAACCCCTATACAGTGACCCCCTTTATACTGTATATACAGATGTGTGACCCCCTGTACATTATATATAGTGATGTGTGACCCCCTGTACACTGTATATAGTGATGTGTGACCCCCTGTACATTATATATAGTGCAGTGTGACCCCCTGTACACTGTATATAGTGATGTGTGACCCCCTGTACATTATATATAGTGATGTGTGACCCCCTGTACACTGTATATAGTGATGTGTGACCCCTGTACATTATATATAGTGATGTATGACCCCCTGTACTTTATATATAGTGACTTGTGAGCCCCCCTGTACGTTATATATAGCTATTTGACTACACTCATTTTCCCTTTTTTCCCAGATGAAGGGTAGTCATATATTCATAGATGATTGATGGGCTGTCAGCTGGGAGCAGGTCGTATGATGATAGACAGGAGGCTCCTCTGTATGTCAGCAGATCGATTTGTCCGTGCACCTAAACAGAAATCTGTGACAGCTCAGAGCTACCATAGATTTCCGCCTTCATTTGAGTTAGAAAACTGGTGAAAATGAACATAAATTTGTTGGGGTGACTGGTCACGCCCTGTCTCTGCCATTGTCATGCCCTTTAAAAAAAAAGCGCAGTTAGAAATTTGCAAATACATAGAGGGAGATTTATTAAAACTGCTGTAAAGGAAAACTGGCTTAGTTGCCCATAGCAACCAATCAGATTCCACCTCTCATTTTCCAAAGGAGCTTTGAAAAATGAAAGGTGGAATCTGATTGGTTGCTATGGGCAACCAAGCCAGTTTTCCTTTACACCAGTTTTGATAAATCTGTCCCATAGTTTGCAACTTTTTAACGCCACTTTTTAGGAACAAGGGAAATGATAACCCCCCCCCCCTCATTCTGTTTTTGGCTTACATCCAGTGGCACAACTAGAAATGAATGGGCCCCACAGCAAATTTATGAATTTATGAAAGGGCCTCCTTTACTGTTGGGACTGGGGCGTTCTTTCTATTGCTATGTCTGTACAACAGTTATTCACTGATAACTGGGTTATTGATATTATTTAAGGGGCTCTTGTCTCTATGGGAACACAGGTGGGCGGGGAGGTCATGTGACTGCTCCTCTAGACATGCTTGCTGCAGTGCATGCTGGGATTTTTACTTTCACTTTGCAGCTGCTCCTCCCACACAGCCTGTCTGAAGGAGCTCCTCCAGGGAAGTGTGTCATGGTGAACAGGTTAGATAAATGACGTACAGCCAGTACATGTCACCTGAGAAATACTTCATAGTGTCATCATACTTCATAGGCTATTGTCTGGGGGAACTTTGGATTTTTGATACTTCGGGTGGCCAACCCCTTTAAGGTTTCTTAATGCATATTCAAACAAGCTGTGATTAATATAAAAATACAACCATAAGATTTGGTAAAAGCAACAGGTCTGCTTGTCTATGATTTCTAGTTAGTAGACTATTTTTCATATTGTCTGGAGAAAAACAGGAATAATGTCATGAATATACCATATTTTTCGCCCTATAAGATGCACTTTTCCCCACTAAAATGGGGAAAAACGTTAGTGTGTCTTATGGGGTGATTACAGAGAGAAAAAAAATGTTCGGTGCATTGCTTGTCGTGGGTACATCGCAGGCTGTGCTGCATAGGAACATGGCTAATCTGGAATGGCTAATCTGCGCAGTGCACACAGGCTAATGTGAATGTGTACATGGGACTGTTTTGTCCACCATATAATGAAGTATGTCTACGTTTGTGATCACATATGGTAAAGTATTATTCACATTGTTAAATTTAGTATATAGAAAAAGAATGCATTTTTTACTTCTTACAAACACATTTGCTTCATGCTGTGGTTGACATTGAGAAGACATTGGAATAAACTAGACTCTCAGATTTAACAGCAGGAGCATTATAACATCGGCTTTTAAATAGCTTTATATTAATTACTGACACTTACCTTGTGGCTGTGAATATATTACCTAGAATAAATTGTCCATGGCATTTTTTCATGTCGGGATGAGCAGTGAGATTGTGACAGGAATGGACCTCCTAGTAAACACAGATGAGTAAGATTATATTATGGCATTGTAATTGAGGTTTTGGGGCATATTTTGACAACAATAAAAATGTAAGGGGCCATTCAGATGGCCATGGTGTTGCGGATCAGCAAAAATGCGGATCTGCAAAACCACGGATGCCGACCAGTGTGTGTTCCGCAATTTGCTGAACACACATGGCCGGCACCCCATACAAAATACCTATTCTTGTCCGCTATTGCAGACAAGAATGGGACATGTTCTATATTTTTTTGCCAAGCGATCTAATGTGGCCCATAGAAATGAATGGGGCCGCATCTATTCCGGAAAATTGTGCTGAGTATTGGGGCTGCGGAGGTCATGGAAACTTTCAGGCCTTTGAAACTAATGAAGCCCAGAGACTGCTCAGCTTAACATGGTGAAGCATCATAGTTAAGAGCCCTATTACAGATTTTGCATCAGGATTGTTGCACTGAAGTTACCATTCTGATTGCAAATCGAGACTATGTTATTCTGCCAAAGTTATAGTAATACTATTTAGGTCTTATGTTGATATGATGATAGTAATTACTGTACATGGTAGAAGGAAGACATCAGAGATAAACTGAGTATAATTGCAGAAAGGGAGATATAGTATTGTATATCTATAGCTGCACACAGATGTAGAGATCTGACCAAGATATCAAGAACATTGGGGTGATTTATTAAACTGGTGTAAAGTAGAACTGGCTTAGTTGCCCATAGCAACCAATCAGATTCCACCCTTCATTTTCCAAAGGAGCTATAAAAAATGAAAGGAGGAATCTGATTGGTTGCTATGGACAACTATTCCAGTTCTACTTTACACCAGTTTGATAAATCTCCCCCATTGTCTTTTTTTTCACTTAAAGGGCATCTGTCAGCAGATTTGTACCTATGAAACTGGCTGACCTATTGCATGTGTTCTTGGCAACTGAAGGCATCTGTGTTGGTCCCATGTTCATAGGTGTCTACAATGCTGAAAAAAAATTAAGGGAATCATTTACTAATAAGAAATACACCTGTATTTGGCACAGATCCCACTGCTGTGTAAATAATTAAAATGTCAAAAAGAGAGAATCTCCCGGTAATCCACCTAAGAGAAACATATTGTGCAGCTATTTATAGATAAGATACTTAATGTCCTATATCATGCAGACTGCTATGTCTTCCTTCCTAAAGGCGGTGGTCTGTATCCAGGGGATCAGGGTTCATACTCTACTGGGAGCATGCTCCGGACGGTAACGAAGCTCCCTTCAAGAAACTATTGCTGTAGCTCGCGCTTTGTCAAAGCACTGGTGACTTTACACACTTGAGCTATGAATGATTATACTGTCCTAAACATCCAATGCATTTACAAAAGAATAATTTCCTTCCTCAGGGACTACCGACCAGAACCAGCTCCCAGCAGAGTACGAACCCACACTGATAACTCTCAGAGCACAAATAGTTGTGCCTCTGCCTGCCCACACTGAAATATAGTCGGCACATGTTGCACAGACTCCGGAATATGCGTGGGTGGTATTAATGCTCACTCTGTGTGCAGCGTCACATGACAATGTATGACCACGAAGTGAGTGCACAGGGCTCACCGTGTAAGATGAAACAGCATATTGGCTACTGTGATGGACCTTGTAGTAAACAGTCCTCCTGATGGGCCTGCTGTCCCAGTCCTGGTGGTGTGAGCCCCGTAGCAGCTGCTAAGACTAGTTTTACCCCTGCATAGGTTAAACAAGAACATATTTCTGAATAAATGTAAGATTACATTCTTTCTAAATGAATTATGAATTCTTTCTGATTTTCAGTAATGTGATCACTTGTAGTTGAATCACGGTGATAGCAAAATCTGAACAAGAGCCAAGCATGCACAAGTAGCATTTTGCATAGATATACTTCCGACAGAGGAGCTTTCATGATCTAATTTCTGGGAGCAGATTTCCCGTGATTAGATACTAGATGGTCACTTGAAAGTAGAAGCCATTTATTTCTTGCATGAGATGAAGATTGTTTTACTGTACATTGTGTATTCTGATTTTCATTGATTAAACCATTCGTGTCATTAGCAAAAATGTTGGACTTTTAAGAGTGATTGCAATCACAGGCTACTAATCAAAACTTACTGTGAAAATTCCAAATGATTCTAGCATATTTCTCATGGTTTTCTTGTTCTACAAGCATTATAAGCATAAAAGGAAAATGTATGTATACAGATCGGAGGATGAAAATTGTCTTTGGAATAATTCACATTTTGAGTTATGAGTTACACAAATATTCATTTTATTTTTTGTTAAATTTAAGTTGATGATTCGGTATATAATATTATCACAGAGTAGAGTATTTGTCTAAGGTTATGTTTACAACGTGTTTGCAGTGTACATTCTACATATGCACGTGGAAAGCTAACGGTATATATTTAAAACGTATTTATAGACCCTAACTAAATCCATAAGAGTGTCCCTTTGGTCTCCATTGGGCTGGTGTACATGTACGTTGGTATATGCAGGGGCGGTCTGGGAACTTAAAATGACCCTGGAAAAAGCTAAAAGTGGTCCCCGTTGTAAGCGGGTCCAAACTGACAGAAGGCAGGGCAAGAAAATTAGATGGGGCTAACAATATCAAATACTGCCCCAGAAGAGGTCCCTCTGTGGTGGCCAGTGCCAACTGCCATGTTTCATCCCTCTCCTCCAGTTGCCTCAGGATGGCAATACAGTTGAATTCTGGAGTCAGGAGGGCACCTGTAGCTGCCGGCCAGGTACATACTGTAAGTTCCCTGAGTAAAAGGGGTTGTATCACAGCAAATGGCATTTATAATGTGGAGGAAGTTAATAAAAGGCATTTACGAATGTATTGTGATTGTCTATATTGCTTCCTTTGTCATTGTTCTATTACATTATACACTGCTCGTTTCCATGGTTACGATCACCCTGCAATCGAGCAGCAGTGGCCGGGCTTGCACAATATAGGAAAAAAGCACACTTTTCTGCAGAGTGCAAGCATGGCCATTACTTCCCTGACTTGGTAGCTGTAAGTGGGGTTCAGGTGGCTCTCTGGGCATTGGCCCCCAGGAAGTTTCCCTGTAGGGTTTATGGCTATGGCTCTATACAGACTCAACTTGACAAAATAAGATACCAGTTTTTAACATGGGGTCTAAGGTCAACAGATGCCATGGTATGCATCCATCAGAAGCATACATCAGAAAACCATCTAACATACATGAGAAACTGTTTAAATGCTCCCTAACCTGCTGGAATGAAGTGATCACATACCTTTTCACTATAATACAGTGGCCCATAAAATTAATTTGTATAGCAAAAACTATTTTTTACAATTATATTTTTGTTTAATTAGGCAGCAGCACAAAGTCCGGTTGGAGTCACTGGTGAATACTAGGAGAGATCAGGAATACATAGCCTTGAAGTGTCATCGCTAGTGTTGAGTGAAGCAAAGCATTTGAAGCAGATTTCAGTCCGAAGTTAAAGAAAGCTTCAATTTGAAATGAATCAAATCGCCCCTTGTATTTAAGAATCAGGTTATCTTAAAATGGCGGCTGCACGTGTTAAAAAGGGAAATTAGGTGTAGAAAAGACAATCCCAGGAACGCAAGATCATCCATAATGCCGCGCAGCCAGCCAATCCACAGATAGCCATCCCTGTGATGTCACAACCCTATAAAAACCTCATCCCATGCAGTTTCTGCCATTGTCCTGTGAGCTAAGCATAGTGAGAGAGGTGGCAAGTGCTCATGCACTAGGGACAGCGTTGCTGAAAACGATTAATAGAAGAATATTGGAGAGGAAGAGTGCAGGGAGACATATGCTGTGTCAGTTTTATTTATTTATTCCTACATTTACTTATTCCTACATCCCATAAAGAAAACCTTTATTACTCCAGTGCCAGCGTGCCAACCAATACAATCTAGCTTGCACCCTTAGGGGGCCAGTTCTTAATGATGGCCATCCTCATCTTTTGCTGGCTTTACTTCTTCAAAATCATCCTTCAAAGTTTCCATGTCCTAGAAAAATCAGCAAGATGCAAAGAGAGGAGAAGCTTTAGTCATCACTTTTTCTCTTTTTATTAGCATTGTAAGAGCAACATGTTTCAGGACTAAACTAGTCCCTTCATCAGGCATTATGCCAGATGAAGGTACTAATCCAGTCCCAAAACAAGCCAGAAGTCAGTTCATTATGAAGTTGCACAGTATAGAGCCCTGAAACAAACACAATCACAGGCAAATTATTCAGGAATCAGCAGTGTTAAATCTCCTACCTAGCTATAGGATTGGACAGTCAGAAACCAGATTAGCTCGGTGTCCAGTCACACTGACAGGTTGACCAGCCAAGACATGAAAACTCTTGACATTTGTTTCCTTTTTCACTTTGGATCCACTGGAGAAAAAATTTGCTATGTCTACATAGCCCTTGAATAGAATTATAGCTGGGTTGGGCATAAGTTACATAGAAAAATGTAAGGGAATCTACTTCAGAAATGTACAAACTCCATGTCTGAGTTGCATCGATAATCTCAGTGCTTGTTAGTGAGCCACTGGTTTGGTCCATCTTCTGAGATGGACATCAAATACTACGCTGATATGATTGTTGGGATAAAGAAGAAATAGCATGTATTATTATTTATTACATAGACTACCAGCTAATAAACACAGTCACAGATGATTAATAGCTTTGATTAATCCATGGAATTTATGGTATATATTGAAATGTGTCTGTAATGCTAGAATTGTGGTGTAATTTATTTGCTGCATTGAGAGTATACTTACTTTTTCTTGTTGATTCATAAAAATACAGTTTCTCTTAAATTCTCCTATAAGTTTATGATGAAGAAGTCAAAGCATTTATGAGCCCATCTGTAACCCTCATCATGCAGCCATGTACTTTAATACTTCTAAGTGTCTTGAGGTAATCTGGTTTAAAGCAATAATGTGCAGTAAGGCTGGAGGAGTCATAGGGTGAGAGGTAGATTAGTGGTTTGGTGCTCCCATACTGGACAGACTGAGCTGAGACCAACACACTAATTTCATTTTGGTACTTTCTTGCTTGAACGCTTAGAATGATTTTCTGTTACTCATGTCTGGGCTGAAATCCAACTTTGGTCTCAAAGGTGAAAAGTCAGTGATTAATCCGTTTAGCCACCCAGTTTTCCAGGTGGAATTTTGATAACCATTATAGCTGAGGTATTTTACTTTCAGCAAAACAGAAAGCCATCTATACACGCACTGTGACCTCTGAAATTATCTTTCATTGTGCCTAGCATAAAGTATAAGCACAAAATCATTTAATGTTGTGTAGACAAAGGGAAATCTTTTATCTCCTTACTTTTTACTTTTCAAACTTTTCTTGGCTTTAGCAATAAACATTCCCACTCCTCAATGATGTCAGGTTCCACCCTACTGTTTTCACAGTACTTCATTGATCCAGTTATAATTTTAGTGTAGTTTTGCACTTTAAAAAAAAGCCATGTATTTTTAAAGTATTTTGGGATAAAAAATGCACCTGTCGGATATACTTGCTGGTCAATAGGAAATCATAAAAAACCCATACATTGAGTTATATTTTGCAGTGTATTTCTAAGACAATATGTCTTCTTGGATTTTTTTAAATGCAGCATGTTCTGCTTGTAGAATTAGACCTTTCCCTTAGACTTCTGTATAAGAAGAAAAAAAAAGACCAGCAAAAAAAACAAAAAACAAAACAAAGACTAAAAAATACTACCTTCTAAAATGCTTATAAAAATGCCAGAAATCATGTTTTTTTTAAAGCCATAAAAAGCCAAGAAAAAGACTTAAGGGATCATTTATCAAGCTGAAATACACCTATGTTAGGCGCGGTTAGAGTAATTTGCGACTTTTCCCTGCTCACACCAGGTCTAAATAAGTGGGCGTAGAAGAAGGTCTTACATTTAGAACTGGCAGCAGATCCTCCTGAAGTTATGAAGAGGCCTGTGATGCACCACCAGCTATAGGGCTTTAGTAAAGGGTTTGTCTCATGATGGACAATGGGGGCATATCGCTAGGATATGCCCCCATTGTCTTATAGGTGCTGGTCCCACCGCTGGGACCCGCACCTATATCCAGAACGGAGCCCCGAAAGTGAAGGAAGGCGCACTGCGCATGCGCAACCGCCCTCCTTTCATTTTCTATGGGCCCGGAGAAAATAGCCAAGCTGGCTCGGCTATTTCCGTTGACTCCATAGACATGAATGGGAGCGGCGGCCGCGCAAGCATGGTACGCTCCCATTTATTTCTATGGGGAGCCAGCTTGGTGGTGGCCAGACCAGAGTCTTCCGGCCACCACATTGCGAGGCCCCCATTGTCCATAATGAGACAAACCCTTTAAGACCGGCGTCTAAAACACTAGTCTTAATAAATTATCCTCCTAGTAGGTAGCAGCCTGAGTTGCCAATATCCTACCTGTAATCTGATTATGATGCTGAATCAAAAAAGAGGGTGCAATTTCTATTGTGCTATCAGAAAAAAGACTAAGGGGGTCATTTATCAAAGACTGGCATTTTATATCTGGCATTTGATCCTCTACGCCGCCAGAGTGTTTGCTTAATTTATGATGAAGCACAGGCTTCATCATAAATCAGACACATCCTTCTCCAGTTCAAGTGCCTAAATTGAAATTTACTCCAGGCTCTGGCTGAAGTAGATTTCAATTGTCAATTACGCCAGGACCCACCCACACCCTGCCCCTACCACTCTCCAGTGGCGAGGGTGGTATAGAAATGCCATGTACATCTAAATTTAGGCACACGTGTTTAAAAAGTTGCAAAACAGAGCCATGCAGCTTTTTTATGCCAGTTTCTGGCATAGGGGGTCATATTAAGTGATCCCCTAAATTCTTCTACACCGATGTACATATGAAAATCTTAGGTTGTCATATTAATTTTAATTAAAGTAGCAACAATTATTATCAATTTAAAACAATAACTAACAATTGTTAGAGTATTTAGATCTGAAAAGAAACAATACAATAACCAAACGGTGTAAACCGAGTCCAATACATATAAAATTAAAGGTGCAAAGCAGGCAAAACTTATACAGGTATTGAGGAGTGCTGCATGGCACACAGATTCTCTCTTACTGTGTTCTTTGAAACTTTGTGTCAAGCATGTCTGCGAAGGTTCTCATTCATCCAGGTCATGGTACATCAGTAGTCATGAGTTACAGCGACTTTGTTCAAGGATAAAAAATACAAGTCCAGTTGCTTTGACTTATTACTAGTTATGCTTGTTTCAAATCATACAGCCATCATACAGTACACGGCAATCTCTTTCTAACAAAGCTAGAACCAGTCCTGTCCTCACATGGATCCAGAGATCTCTTTAATCATTGCTCTGCTAGATTTATATCAAGCTGACAGTTCAAGGGGAGTGTCTTTTCTGCTGCAGCTAAGGGGCGTGTCCATGCTCTCCCTATCACAGATCAGGAAACAGTGGAAAGCTGAAACTGAGCATGTGCGGCCTTCTTATTGAAGCGGTCAAATAAATAAATTAAGTAACACTATAGAGATACACTTTATTGAATAACTCAGTAGCTATACAAAATTTTTAATTACATGCAATTGTAAAAACATTCAGATCCAGGTGCTGGTTTGAAAACTGTAGAATATTTTTAATGGGACAGAATTCTAAGGAAATACTCTACTACATAACCTGCCAATATCCCAATTCCAGTCCAGAAGCCGTTTTACATTACCCTCTATAGGAATTGTACTGTTACCTCTAATTAGTTCATTTTACTCAGAGTTTCCATTATTACTGAAGATTCCATGTGGTAGATAAGATGCTAAAGATGTCACAAAACAGTTTAAAAACCTAAACATATGGAACAAAGAAGCACGTTCATTTACTAATTAGACAAATGTTCTACTGTGCCACACATTATGGAAAGGACCCTTAAATATTAGTATTGCTGGGACATTGGTGGAAGGAGGATGTGGCACCTCCATAATGGCTGATTTTGTATTGGAAAGGTTTCCATTTGCCTACACATCATTACCTAATGTCAGAATCAAAAAAGACGCACAGCTTGACGAGGACATGTAAAAGTGTGTTCTCTTTATGTGTGCAGCATAATCAGCCAGTCCATAGGCAGATGGTGACAACAGAAGAGACTTTTTGTTAATCTCATTTTATTATTCAGTACATCATTAAGCCTGTTAAATCAGAACATTGTTTGGAAATAGCAGTAATTTCTGATTTACAGTTTATTTGGTATGAAATATATTAAGGGCAGGTAGAGGGCTTGCTTTCCTTCAAGGCATGAACAGGGGGCAGTTTATATACCTTCAAATCTAACGAATCCTTCATGACAAGAGCTGGTTTTCTTTCTCGTGGATCTGAAAAACTTAGTGATGGCAAAAAATGTGAGGCTATGATTATATGTCCAAAAGTATAACAAAAACGTGTCCAATACATTATTTGGCAGGTCATAAATCTCAGCACCAAATAAACTGCTTCATTACTACATCTAGCTGTCAAAATTCCAGATGAAATCCAGATCAAAGACTTTGTACTGAAAGTGTTTGTGAAAGATACAAGTCGTTTTAGACAACTGTTGACTGTACAGCTTTTCCTCTCAATCTCTCCATGCACATGCACACTCCTCTTGGCTGAGTATGCATGTGTTCTCAATAGCCTCTAGCGGAGGTTGCATGCCTGACCCTTCTTTTCCCCTGATATCTGGCGTTAGTGGAGAATTAGAACATCTTCAAATACATGGCATGGTTGGCCAGTCCTGCCATAATTGCTGGTTCAACAAGCATTCAGTTAATAGGTAAGACCTTTGCAGACAATTTCAAGAAAAAGATTTCTTTAAAACATTAGCAAATTTATTTCTGGTAAACGTGTTCCCTGAACATATCTCCTGCCAACACTGGGACCCCACCTGTTAGGTCAGTGATTGAGAGCCAAAACCAGGTGCAGGGAAAAAACACTGAACATGTGCAAATCTTTCCATTACACAGTCTCTCTGTAGGGTCCACTCCTGGTTTTGGCTCACAATCACTGACGGAAATGCCTAACCAAAACACTGAACGTGAAAGTGGCCTAAGGAAGAGTGTCTCATGATTATTCCAGTTCAGACTGCTCAGTTCAGACATTTACGTATTTCTTAACTACAGACAACAGAATTCATTGTATGGTCTTTCCTTTGAAGAAACTGACCTTAAAGAAAAATGTATTTAAAATAATTAGAATAAGTATTAATTCATCTACAGCTTCTTGGCGCTTTATTTTCAACTTGTTGGGATTTCTTTGTGTCAAGTAAGTAACACAGGCATTGAGTGTGTGGAGCTAGTGGTGATAATTAGGGATGAGCGAACTTTTGAAAAGTTCGGTTCGGCGAACTTTCGTGAAATTCGGATTCGTACGAACCGAACCTAAAACGAACCTTGCTATAACGGCTGAATAATTGCAGCTACAATAGTGGGAGTCTGATAGGGTATAGTTTCGTTTAGTTGCAGTTGCTATTACAATGAAAAAAGTGGAAAAAATCAAAGTGCAAAAATAGTCGTCGACAGCCAGGTCGACAACATTTGACAGCATTGAAGATGTCCGCTGGAGCAGTCCTTGTCATGCCAGAGCACCAAAAACACACGGTAGATCGTGGCACCAGCCCAAGAATAGGCTGCGTTGAAGTCGATGCGGTCTCAGTGACATCACAGGTCAGAAGACAGACAGGCGTACTCCAGCACTTGTATAGCACCCAGGCCAGTATAGTTGAGAAGAGACAATTGATGGAGGAGGAGGCAGCAGCACTTGTATAGCACCCAGGCCAGTATAGTTGAGAAGAGACAATTGACGGAGGAGGCGGCAGCACTTGCATAGCACCCAGTCCAGTATAGTTGAGAAGAGACAATTGACGAAGGAGGAGGCGGCAGCACTTGTATAGCACCCAGGCCAGTATAGTTGAGAAGAGACAATTGACGGAGGAGGAGGCGGCAGCACTTGTATAGCACCAAGTCCAGTATAGTTGAGAAGAGACAATTGACGGAGAAGCAGGAGGCAGCAGCACTTGTATAGCACCCAGTCCAGTATAGATGAGAAGAGACAACTGACGAAGGAGGAGGCGGCAGCACTTGTATAGCACCCAGGCCAGTATAGTTGAGAAGAGACAATTGACGAAGGAGGAGGCGTCAGCACTTGTATAGCACCCAGGCCAGTATAGTTGAGAAGAGACAATTGACGGAGGAGGAGGAGGCGGCAGCACTTGTATAGCACCCAGTCCAGTATAGTTGAGAAGAGACAATTGACGGAGGAGGAGGCGGCAGCACTTGATAGCACCCAGGCCAGTATAGTTGAGAAGAGACAATTGACGGAGAAGCAGGAGGCAGCAGCACTTGTATAGCACCCAGTCCAGTATAGGTGAGAAGAGACAATTGACGAAGGAGGAGGTGGCAGCACTTGTATAGCACCAAGTCCAGTATAGTTGAGAAGAGACAATTGACGGAGAAGCAGGAGGCGGCAGCACTTGTATAGTACCCAGGCCAGTATAGTTGAGAAGAGACAATTGACGGAGAAGCAGGAGGCGGCAGCACTTGTATAGCACCCAGGCCAGTATAGTTGAGAAGAGACAATTGACGGAGAAGCAGGAGGCGGCAGCACTTGTATAGCACCCAGGCCAGTATAGTTGAGAAGAGACAATTGACGGAGGAGGAGGTGGCAGCACTTGTATAGCACCAAGTCCAGTATAGTTGAGAAGAGACAATTGACGGAGAAGCAGGAGGCGGCAGCACTTGTATAGCACCCAGGCCAGTATAGTTGAGAAGAGACAATTGACGGAGAAGCAGGAGGCGGCAGCACTTGTATAGCACCCAGGCCAGTATAGTTGAGAAGAGACAATTGACGGAGAAGCAGGAGGTGGCAGCACTTGTATAGCACCAAGTCCAGTATAGTTGAGAAGAGACAATTGACGGAGAAGCAGGAGGCGGCAGCACTTGTATAGCACCCAGGCCAGTATAGTTGAGAAGAGACAATTGACGGAGAAGCAGGAGGCGGCAGCACTTGTATAGCACCAAGTCCAGTATAGTTGAGAAGAGACAATTGACGGAGAAGCAGGAGGCGGCAGCACTTGTATAGCACCCAGGCCAGTATAGTTGAGAAGAGACAATTGACGGAGGAGGAGGAGGCAGCACTTGTATAGCACCAAGTCCAGTATAGTTGAGAAGAGACAATTGACGGAGAAGGAGGCGGCAGCACTTGTATAGCACCAAGTCCAGTGTAGTTGAGAAGAGACAATTGACGGAGGAGGAGGCGGCAGCACTTGTATAGCACCAAGTCCAGTATAGTTGAGAAGAGACAATTGACGGAGAAGCAGGAGGCGGCAGCACTTGTATAGCACCCAGGCCAGTATAGTTGAGAAGAGACAATTGACGGAGGAGGAGGAGGCAGCACTTGTATAGCACCAAGTCCAGTATAGTTGAGAAGAGACAATTGACGGAGGAGGAGGCGGCAGCACTTGTATAGCACCAAGTCCAGTGTAGTTGAGAAGAGACAATTGACGGAGAAGCAGGAGGCGGCAGCACTTGTATAGCACCCAGTCCAGTATAGTTGAGAAGAGACAATTGACTAAGGAGGAGGAGGCAGCACTTGTATAGCACCCAGGCCAGTATAGTTGAGAAGAGACAATTGATGGAGGAGGAGGAGGCAGCACTTGTATAGCACCAAGTCCAGTATAGTTGAGAAGAGACAATTGACGGAGGAGGAGGCGGCAGCACTTGTATAGCACCCAATCCAGTATAGTTGAGAAGAAACAATTGACGGAGAAGCAGGAGGCGGCAACACTTGTATAGCACCCAGCCCAGTATAGTTGAGAAGAGACAATTGACAGAGGAGTAGGCGGCAGCACTTGATAGCACCCAGGCCAGTATAGTTGAGAAGAGACAAGTTGAGGAGGCAGCTTCAGCAGCTCTTGATTGCACCCAGTATGTTTCCAAATAGACAATTGACGGTGGGGGCATTAGTAGGAGCAGTATTCTTTTGGACCCAGAAGGGCCTAGTACAGAGAACTGAAGTTGGAAGCTAAGAATATGCACGCTTGTAAAAATCAGTTTTTATACATGACAAAATGTTGATGTAGAGTTCAGCACAGGACAGTCAACCTTAAAAAAAAACCCTATAACATTACAGCTAGTCTAGTAGGATACGGATACGGTTAAATAGACAGCTAACCTCACCCACAGAATCCATGAGGTGAATAAAGGACATTTAAAAAGGCACAGATTCAAGAAGGCTTTACGCCAGTTCCATTATCCAAAAATACGTGTCCAATTTTCATGAAATGGACACCTCACTGGCACTCGCTTTACAAATTGACGCAACTACTCTGGTGTCAAACCTGTTGAATCTGGGCCTATGGCTGTTGGCGAGACATATATATATATATATATATATATATATATATATCTTTGTTACACCAGTTTGATGTCCTAACCGAGTGCAGCGCCCAACCCAATGGATGTATGCTTTTGTGTTTTTTTAGTGCTGTCACCAGCTGGCTTAAAGGGAACCTGTCATCTCGGAACCCCCCCTGAACTAGAGTAAGCGTTGTATAGTGTAAGTGATGCTGAATCCGAATATGTAAGCTTTATCTTCATACTCACTTCCTTTCTGACGCTGTGCTCCCACAAACCTGCAGTAAAATGCACTCAGTGGACTCTTCTTATGTGAGTGAGCACCGGAGTCCACTGAGTGCATTTTACTGCAGGTTTGTGGGAGCACAGCGTCGGAATGGAAGTGAGTCTGAAGATAAAACTTACATATTCGGATTCAGCATCACTTACACTATACAACGCTTACTCTAGTTCAGGGGGTGTTTCGGAGATGACAGGTTCCCTTTAAAGGATAAGTCCGGGCAATTTATAAGTTTCTGGTTCAAGTAAGGGCACAGATAGTTATTAATTGCCTGGACTTATCTTTTAAAGTGGGTAGGGGAAAAACCCCTGATGGGGTATGGGAGTGACCTTCCCGCCCTCTCTTTGGTCACTCCCAAAAACCTCACCCTATGGGTACCTTCACATGGGGCTGCGGGTCTGCTGAGTAAAATCCACAGGGCATTTTTATACCGTTCACCAAACGGCGTTCAGTACTATGGTGCCGTCCGGACATACGCAGTTCTGCGCTGAACTGGGTATTTGCGTCCAGCCCCATAGTACTGAAGGTGGCATAAAATCAGCCAACGATGCGCTGTGGATTTTAGGCAGCAGAGAACCCCAAAAAAGCATCCCATTGTAAAGGCACCCGTAAATAAGGCAAGTTAACCTGCCTTTCAGCAACTGTTTGTTGCTGTAACTAACTGTGGAGGTTTTTTATATCACAGTTGAAGGACAGCAGCCTCCGTGATATATACCCATAGACAGCCTTATTCCACGCGTGACTGCATGAGAGGCATGAAATCATTCGCACAGAGAAGAACCCCCATCGGGATTTGCGGTGCGAGATTTTACTACTCTCATGATATCAACAAAATACCTCAAGAACAGTTAGTACCTGCTCACAAAACGGTGAGTAGTGTTCCTTGGCGCGGGTGCCAGGGATAGAACCCCACGACTATAGTTCACAAAAGGTGAAATCCCCACTTTGTGAAGCATAGTCGTGGGGATTATTTTAGGGATGGTACTGTTCTTGGGGTATGGGTTGGACGGTGCACCGGTGTGAGGCATTAAGCTGGTGTGGAGATGTTAAATCCCAACACACCATGGGCATTAAATTTGGAGATGGGGTTCTATTTATTTAAATGTATCAGAATTAAGTAGGGAATTTTTAAGGTGATTTTGTTTAATTTGGGGTCTAAGGGGGGAACATTACTTAATAAGTTAAATTACGGATTTCTACGTTGGGCATATATTTGGGATATTAAGGTCAGTTTCTTGGACACACGGATTGCCATGCAAGACGGGTGACTGATGACTTAGTCATTCACATCAGGCAGGGGGGTGGTATAATCCGATGTAATCCAGGCACGATTCATCTTTATAAAAGTCAGCATCTCAACACTGTGGCAAGAGAGCCTCGTTCTTTGCGGTTTTACGATGTTACCCGCCACACTGAGCACCCTCTCTGATGCAACACTACTGGCTGGGCAGGACAGCAGAGCCAAAGAAAACTCAGTACTGCATGGGGTCTGTGACACTTTGGGGCAGGGTACAATCCAAGTAGGCAGTGACCTGGTGGGTGAGCTCATGCTGGTCCACGCCATGAGTCCGGTGTTGTGTCCCCTCTTCAGCAGCTGGCTGCATGAAATCGCTCATCAGCGATTGGAGGCTGTAGCGACTTCTCACGCCTCCACTAGTGGTGGTGGTAGTGGAGCGCGCTGGTTCCCCCCGAGCGGATGTTGTCTGGGAACCTGGCTGGTCTCGCTGGTAAGTTGAGACCAACTGACTGGTGAGTAGGTCCCGGTAGTACCCCAGTTTTGCCTCCCTCTCTGATGGCGGAAAAAATTCAGTCATTTTGCGGCGGAAGCGAGGGTCCACCAGGGTGGCCAGCCAGTATTGGTCCCTCTGGCGGATGTCCACAATCCGGCTGTCACTCCTCAGACACTACCGCAGGCACCTTGCCATCTGCACCAAGGACAATGAGCGCCTCTCCTTTCCACTGTCCTCGGTATAGTTCCAGGGTCTGCTGGGGTCTTCCTCCGCTTCCTCTACCACCTCATCCTCCATCTCCTCCTGTGATTGAGAGGCAGAGAAGCCAGGTGGCGGTGTGTGGAATAGCTGGGCGTACACATCTTCCTCTTCCTCACCCTCCATCTGCACTTCATCCATCTCTGGGCTCAAGGCGATGTTCAGCCTTGGAGTGGTGGCCTGGGAATCCTCACTGATGATGGTTTTCAGCGCAATTTCCAGAACATGGACAAGTGGGATGATGTCGTTGATCCCATAGTCCTGCCTGCTCACAAACAAAGTCGCGTCCTCAAAAGGGATCAACAATTGGCAGACTTCACGCATCATCTGCCAGTGTGTGACTTGGAAGTCGCAGTGTGGCGTGAAGCTGCCTGATTGGCCCGTGAGGTAGTCTGTAACGGCTGACCTTTGCTCGTACAGGTGGTCAAGCATATGGAGGGCAGAATTCCAGCGTGTTGGCACGTCGCAGATTAGCCAATGTTGGGGCAGACTGCGCTGTCTCTGGATCCTTAGCAGGGTGTTCCTTGCAGTGTAGGAGTGGCTGAAGTGTTTGCACACTCTGCGTGACATCCTCAGAAGGTCTTGTAGTGCAGGAAATGATCTAAGAAACCTGTGCACTATGTGGTTTTTCACATGTGCCATACAAGGTGTATGACTCAGCCCTCCCTGCTGCACTGCAGAGACAATGTTCCTCCCATTGTCTGCTACCACACTTCCCACCGTTAGTTGACGTGGGGTCAGCCATTGATCGATCTCCTCCCTGATTGTCCAGAGGAGCTCCAGCCCACTGTGGCTCCGTTCACCCAGGCTCACCAAATGGAGGACAGCCTGAGAGTGCCGGGCCTGACATTGGTGGTAAGACATCGGGGCAGGTTGGACTGCTGTCAAAGCTGCGGATGGTTGCAAGGTGGTGGAGGCAGAACTTCTGCTTCCCGCTGCTGGCCCCCTAAAGCACCGTGTAGGTGACAGTGGCAAGAATGGGCCAACTTCCTGATGGTCTTCTGGGAGGATGTTGACCCAATGGGCAGTAACAGACATGTACTGCCCTTGCCCAATTTGAGGCCAGACATCAGCACTCAGGTGCACGGTCTTGGACACCGAGAGTCCCAATGAGTCGCCCACCTTTTTCTGCACATAACTGTGCAGTGATGGGACAGCTTTGCCAGAGATGTAGTGGCGGCTGGGGACTCGCCATCTGGGGTGTGCACACGCCATGAAATCCCTGAAAGGCTGGGAGTCCACGAGGTTGAAGGGCAGGGACTGAAGCACCAGCAGCTTAACCAGGTGTCCGGTCAGTTTCTGGGCCATGGGATGGCTGCTGGAATACACCTGACGTCTGCCCATGGACTCAGTCATGGATTGCTGCTTCATTAGCGGTGTAGATGGCAGTGACACTGTGCTGACGCTGGCACCTGAGGCTGACAAGCCCTGAGTTCCACTGAGAGGATGCTGCATGATGGGATCTGCAGTGTTTGGTGCATCCTGACAGGAGGTGGTATTGGGGTCACAGTTCTTCCAGGCCTGTTGGTGTTGCCTTTTCATGTGCTTTTGCATGGATGTTGTCCCGAGATTATCACCCCTGCCACGATTGACCCTCTCATTGCACAGCAGGCACAAAGCGATGTGCTTATCTTTCCCCAGGCGGAAGAACTGCCAGACGACAGAGGACCGTGGTTTGCTGACAGCCACGGGGGGTCTTGCTGCCTGTTGACTGCCACTGCTGCCTGAGGGTGCCCTCTTAGGACCAAGGCTTTGAGAGGGTGATCTCTGCCTGGTAGCTTGGCTTCTACCCCTCCCTCTTGTGCCTCGGTTCCTTGAAACAGTGGGATGTTGCTGCGTCGGTGGCACCTCTATTTCCTCCCCCTATAACTTTTTTTAAACTTTTTTTTTTAACTTTTTTTAACTTTTTTTTTTAAACTTTGTTTATAACTTTTTTTTTGAGTTTTTTTTTGTAACTTTTTTTGTTGCGGCTAAACGGGGTTGACGGCACCCAGCTGAGCAGCAACGTGTAGCGTGTATGGTCACGGAACACGAATGCTACCTGTCCTGACTCTTTTCTCTCAGTATTTCTTTGTTTATCACCCTATCTCTCCCTAGATCTCACAATTTTTTTATTTTTATTACTTTCTCTCCCTACCTCTACCTATCTCTTGCTTTCTCAGCCTCTTTCCCTATCTATCACCTTATCTTCTATATCTAGCTTTCTCTTCCTCTCTCCTGCTTCTCTCACTAACCCTTTCTATTCCTTCTCTATCTCTCCCTGTATCTATCTACTTTTTTGGCTATCTATCTATCTATATATATCTTTTCTCTGTCTATCTAATCTGTAGCTCCTCTCCCTTTGAAGTCTTGAGACGCACTGACAAGATGTCGGCGCGCTCAGGCACTTCAGGGGCTGTGGGGTGACGTCACAAATTTTTTTTTTCACAGAAGACCAGGATACGAGGGATTATAGGAGTAATAATCCCTTGTATCCTGGTCTATTCTGTGAAAAAATTACAGTTTTGCGTTACCGTTTTTTTTTACCAGATTCGTTACGAACTTTTCGCAAAGTTCGTAACGAATCTGGTTCGTTACGGTTTGGTTCGCTCATCCCTAGTGATAATAATTTCCTATGAGCATTGCATGGAGAGGAAGATGTCAAACACAAACCTCAGATGGGCAAGTTTGACATGGTCTTTAGAGTGCTCAGAATATTTCCCATCAGCTGACAGTTACATTTAGTTAAAGTGAAGGTAGCATTACTTAGCTAAAGTAGCCGTTTTCCTGATCATGCTCCACCTAACTGCAGCTAGGTGTTCATGGCTATGGACAGCTGATAGTCCACCATTCAAACAAGCAGGAGCACAGGTACCATGCAGCTTTGTCATATGTGATCAGATAGGACAAGCTTGTTTTGTATTCATCGCACTCCAATGCATTTTTCAGTATGATTTAGCAAGGCAACACTTAATTAAACTCCATTTCCTCTCTTTATGCTTCAGGTATTATTCTGCATCTCCTGTCACAATGTAATTTGCGTGCTGTTTATTGAAGCTGTGAATTTAATCATTTCGGCCTCTGCTAGTTCAGGGCGGGTGTGTTATAATGTATTGACTCTTGTCACAACCAAGAAGGCTTTCTCTGCTTGGACTCTTCTGTCATTAGAACATTGTATCTTAGTGTTGTCATTTTTGGTGCATGACACTTTACAAAACTGTAAGCAAAAGACTGTATAAAGACAGCAAAATGGAAAGCCCCTGCCCTATTGATGCCAGATTAAAGGACTAAGGGGTTGTTCACATATCAGTTATTTGATCAGTTATTTCCATCAGTTATTGTCAGCCAAAACCAGGAGTGGACACTAAACAGAGATCAGTTATAATGAACAGATCTGCAGCTGTTTGGTGTTTTTGACCCGCACCTGGCTTTAGCTCACAATAACTGATGGAAATAACTGATCAAATAACTGATATGTGAACAACCCCTTAGAGAGTCATTTATCAAACTGGTGTAAAGTAGAACTGGCTTAGTTGCCCATAGCAACCAATATATTCCACCTTTCACTTTCCAAAGCAGCTCTGAAAAATGAAAGGTGGAATCTGATTGGTTGCTATAGGCAACTAAGCCAGTTCTACTTTACACCAGTTTAGTTTATAAACATTTAAAAGTGTGAATATTTAAAGATCTCATACTTTTTAGTTGCACATTTGTTGCAGCTTTGCAGAAAAGGAGTTGAGGAGCTGTCCAGTCATGTTTATAATTCGCTTTTACGTAAGAAGCTCTCTCCTGACAACTATAATGATGCACTTAGACTGCTGCAAAACAGGTTTTTACATGGATTTTCTAGAATTATAGGTAGCCACCTAAGGCATCATGAAGTTTTGCTTTTAAAGGGGTTGGTATATGCACAAACGTTATTACTAGA